>CAUYPK010004513.1:0-21057 GCA_963574355.1 Loris lydekkerianus
CTGGTAAATTTCAAAAATAAAAATATATACCCAAAACAATTACAATAATTGAGGAATCAGTAGGTTAAATGAAACATACCACATTAACCCATAGTATTCAATGGCAACTTTAATAAAGTGAATAAACCATTTAAGACAGTAAAGCATTGTCAATAAATGGTTAAAAATCCTGAATCCTTATACTCCAAAACCCCTGATTATAAGGATTCAGGATTTATAAACATTTATTTACAAGACTTTACTGCCTTAAATGGGGTTTTCACTTTATTAAATGTGCCATTAAATATTGTGGGTTAAATAGTTCAGTGGAATACAGTTCAGTTCAGCCGCCTACCTCTTCAGCTCAGCCGCGACTTGTGGACTGAGCTGAAGCACCGCCCCCTCAATCAGACAGCAGAAGACGACTGGAGACTACGTGCATTTGATTAGGTGCGAGAGCACCAAATCAAATAACCCGTATGACCCGAGTATAAGTGGAGTTTGGATTTTTCAGCACAAAAACTAGGCTTATACTCGAGTATATACGGTACTTTGGTCAAAATTAAATCCAATTTATGTGAGAATCAGTCACTATTTTCTTTTCTTTTCCTTTCCCTCACCCCCTCCCTCCTTCTCTCTTTATTTTTAATTTTTTGAGACAGAGCCTCAAGCTGTTGCCTGAGGTAGGGTGCTGTGGCATCACAGCTCACAGCAACCTCCAACTCCTGGGCTTAAGCGATTCTTTTGCCTCAGCCGCCCATGTAGCTGGGACTATAGGTGCCTGCCACAATGCCTGGCTAGTTTTTGGTTGGAGTTGTCATTGTTGTTTGGCAAAAAATAGCTGAGAGTGGGCAGCACCTATGGCTCAGTGAGTAGGGTGCCAGCCCCATATACGGAGGGTGGTGGGTTCGAACCCGGCCCTGGCCAAACTGCAACAAAAAATAGCTGGGCATTGTGGCAGACACCTGTAGTCCCAGCTACTTGGGAGGCTGAGGCAAAAGAATCACCTAAGCCTAGGAGCTGGAGGTTGCTGTGATCTGTGACGCCATAGCACTCTACCAAGGGTGACAAAGTGAGACTGTCTCAAAAATAAATAAATAAATAAATAGGACATAAACAGCACTAACCATAAAAGGATATAAATGGTAGATGGGATTTCATTAAATTAAGTTTCTATTCATTAATTACACCATGAAGAAAATAAGACCACAAACCCCAGAGGAAAGAACATACTTAAAATATATATGACAAAGTACTCTTCCTAGAATATATTTGAATTAGTATTTTACAAAAGAGGATATACACATGAAAAAAGCTTATAGAAAAAGTTTACTTTTGGGTGGCGCCTATGGTTCAGTGGGTAGGACACAGACCCCATGTCCCGAAGGTGGTGGGTTCAAACCTGGCCCCAGCTAGCTAAAACAGCAATAGCAACTGCAACAAAAAATATCTGGGCATTGTGGTGGGCACCTGTAGTCTCAGCTACTCGGGAGGCTAAGGTAAGAAAATTGCTTAAGCCCAAGATTTGGAGGTTGCTGCGAGCTTTGACACCATAACACTCTACTGAGGGTGATAGAGAAAGACTCTGTCTGAAAAAAAAAAAAAAGTTTACTTTCATTAGTCATCAGAGAAATATAAATTAAAATCACAATGTGCTTACCAACGCCAGAATGTCCTAAATGAAAAAAAAAAAAAAAAAAAGACATACTATTCTAAGTTTTGGTGGGAATTTACACGTCTTCCATACTTACTTGCCAAGACCCTGTCTAATCTATTCCTCTACCAGTTTATGAGCTGGGTGTGAACTGGGAATGTATCATTTCTCATTATACCACCTCCATTTTCTAGCACAATTTATACATGATAGACCCTTAAAAAGACTATCTTTTCTTTATTTACTTTGGCACTATAAATCACTGGGATTCATGGTTACTATTTTTAAAAATATCTTAAAAATCTTTTTATCTTTTAAAAATTTGGTGAAAACTAGTATCTTATACATATTTTAATTTGTATTTTCTTGATGACATGTAAGATTGGATATTTTTTCATAAGTTTAATGCCGATTTGTAGTTTTTCTACTGTGAATGATCTCTTCATTCCCTTTGTCCATTGTTCTCTTGAAGTTGTATTGATTCTTTGGTATTGGTAGAATAAGATTACCCTTTTCTTTCATATCTGACCACTGCAGCAAAGGATCATTGTCTTCTGCCTCAACAAAAGGAGAATGAGTGCCTGCATTTTAGTTCAGAGAGCACCAGTAAGGATATGATGAAAACCTAAGTCAAGCAGCTAGACACTTCTGAGATATTTAGAACTTAAAGTTAGACTCATATCACTTACAATGAAACCTCAAAGAATATAAGACAACATGGCCTAAATCCTGCCATCATCACAACAGAGAAAATGGTGCCACCCACCTGTAGTGCAGGAAGACGACTTAGCTGGCTGGGAATTACTTTTAATGAGATCATTCCTTTTGTTTCTTTCTATTAAAAAAGAAAAGGTAAATAAAATTCTAAGGAAAACGAATTGGGTGATTTGAGGTTTCATAAAGTCAATTCCCGCTCAAGGGCCCAGGTTTTTTCCCATCAGCTATCTTTACATTTTGAGATTTTGCAAGGCAATTCTTTCTTTCTTTCTTTTTTTTTTTTTAAGAGACAGGGTGTCACTTTGCCACCCTCGGTAGAGTGCCATGGCGTCACAGCTCACAGCAACCTCCAGCTCTTGGGCTTAGGCGATTCTCTTACCTCAGCCTTCCAAGTAGCTCGGACTACAGGCACCCACCATAATGCCTGGCTATTTTTTTTTTTTGTAGTTTTTGGCCAGGGCTGGGTTTGAACAACCTGCTACCTCCTGTATATGGGGCTGGCGCCCTACTCCTTTGACCCATAGGCGCCACCCACACCCGGCTATTTTTTTGTTGCAGTTTGGCCAGGGTCAAATTTGAACCCGCCACCCCACCCTCGGTATATGGGGCCAGCACCCTAATCACTGAGCCGCAGGTGCTGCCCCTAATTGTTCCTTTAATACAAAAGTATAAATGCCCAAATAAGGCAAAACAATATGATATGCTAATTCTATAATCCTCTCTTAATTTATCAACGAGAATACTTCTGTAGAGATTCAGCCACCCTAATTTACTATCTGGTACCAGTGGAACAGTTCATGTAAGAAAGAAAGGGTAAATGCTTTCCTTTCTTTACCAGTTTTCAAAGAAATAAATTGGTTCCTTCAGATGCTTTAATTAACTTATATAGGACCATGTAAATATATGTGTGTGTGTTAGATAAATACAAGTAACCTACTTCACAGCTCTCTTTTAAAAAACTCTTCTGCCTTGGCTGGGCACAGTGGCTCACACCTGTAATCCTAGCACTCTGGGAGGCTGAGGCGGGTGGATTATTTGAGCTCATGAGTTTGAGACCAGCCTGAGCAAAAAGGAGACCCCATCTCTACTAAAATTAGAAAAACTGAGGCAAGAGGATCACTTGAGCCCAAGAGTTGGAAGTTGCTGTGAGCTTTGACACCATAGCACTCTACCAAGGGCAAAAGCTTGAGACTCTGTCTCAAAAATAAACAAACGAACAAACAAAAAACTCTTCCACCTTCTGCTTCATAGCTTACAACAACCTCCAACTCTTGGGCTCAAGCAATCTACTTCCCTCAGTTTTTCTATTTTCTATTTAGTAGCTTTTGCTCAGGCTGGTCTTGAACTTGTGAACACAAGCAATACACCTTCCTCAGCCTCCCAGAGTGCTAGGATTACAGGCATGAACCACCTTGCCTGGCCTCTTTTTCTTTTTACATTCATTTGCCAAGATCTTGTCTGATCTATTCTGATTGTTTATTTCCTTTCTTCTTCTTGCTCTGGGATTCCTTTGTTCTTTTTCTGTTTCTTTCTTTTCTTTTCTTTTTTCTTTTTCTTTTTTTTTTTTTTTTGAGACAGAGTTTCATTTCATCAGCCTTGGTAGAGTGCTATAGCAATATAGTTCACAGCAACCTCAAACTCTTGGGTTCAAGCAATTATCTTGTCTCAGCCTCCCAAGTAGCTGAGACTATAGGTGCCTACCACAATGCCTGGCTATTTTTAGAGACAAGGTCACTCTCTTGCTCAAGATGGTCTCAGACCTGTGAGCTCAGGCAATCCACCCGCCTTGGCCGCCCAGAATGCTAGGATACAGGTGTGAGCCACCCCACCTGGTCTGTTCTTTTGCTAGTTTCTTAAGGTAGAAGCTAAGGACACTGATTTGAGACCTTTCTTATTTTCTAATACATTTAGTGCTATGAATTTCCCCCTGGCACTGCTTTATTGGCATTCCACAAATTGTGAATGTTGTTTTCATTTATATTCACTTATAGATATATTCTAATTTCTTTTGTAATTTCTTCTGTGACATGTGGGTTATTTTGAAGTGTGCTGTTCAATTCCCAAATATTTAGGGATTTTGCAAGCATCTTCCTGGTTTTGATTATTTATTTATTTATAGACAGAGTCTCACTAATTTGTCCTCAGCAGAGTGCTATGGCATCATAGCTCCCAGCAATTTCCAACTATTGGGCTCAAGCAATTCTCTTGCCTCAGTCTCCCAAGTAGCTAGGACTATGGGCACCTGCCACAACACCCGGCTATTTTTTAGAGAGGAGGTCTCGCTCTGGCTCAGGCTGGTCTCAAAACTATGAGCTCAGGCAATCAACCCACCTTTGTCTCTCAGAGTGCTAGGATTACAGATAAAAGCCACTGCACCTGGCCTTGATTTCTATTTTAATTTCATTGTGGTCGTACAATACACTTTGTATGGCATGAATCATTTTAAATCTGTTAAAACTTCTATGACCTTTATTTTGATGATCTAAACTTTCAGGATCCAACAACACTGAGAACTATTTTCTAGTTTTTCTACTTGACCACCTTAATATTTATAATCCTTGAAACAGTGTATTTTTCTTTGCTAAATTTAAAAGTTTTTATTTTTATTTATATATTTATTTTTTATTAAATCATAGCTGTGTACATTGATATGATCATGGGGCATCATACACTAGCTTCATTACCATAGCAACAGATAGAACCAGGCAGTTGGGCAATCACTAATAGCCATTAACAGCGGTTCTGCTTTTCCTATAGACAATAGCCAGAAGAAAATTTCTACTAAAAGTGGTACCTTTATGTTATACTTCTCTGAAATACAGTGTCAAAATGTTCATGGAATTCACAAGACTCAAGTGGTTTTCAGAATAAATTTAAATAAAAAAAAAAAAAACTTCTATGACCTAACATGTGGTCCATCCTGGAGGATGGATATTTCTTGTCTCCTATGGAACTATGTGTACTCTGGTGTTGCTGAGTTGAGAGAGTTCTGTGTGTGTACGTTAGGTCATGGTGGCTGATAGTGGCATTTGAACTTTCTATACCCTCAGTGATGTTCTGGGATACTTGTTCTGCCACTTATTAAGAGAGAATTACTGGAATCTAGCACTTTAATTATGAATTTAACTTTTTCTCCTTGAAATTCTACCAGTTTTTCTTTCAAGTATTTTGTCATTAGGTGCATAAACATTTAGCAGTGGGGCTGTTACAAGAGGCAGGGCAAATCTGGTCTTGTGGACTTTTATTTTTTTAAGAGTGAACCATATTTCAATTGATTTGCAGAATAAAAATTACCTACCATTGCCTTCTGTAGTTGATCTACTGAATGATTAGTCACATTTGTGCCATTGATCTCTAGGATCTCATCCCCCACATGAAGTGAGCCTGCCATGAAATGAAAAATCAATACACAAAAGAATAAAAGTTTAAACCAGCGCTGTCATTACAACTAAAGATAGCACAGAAGAGAACCCAGTCTTTCAAGCATGTTATAGATTGTATAAAGTACTCAAGATTAAAAACATTCAACCATGAGAGATAGGAATGTCCTTTTGAATCCCTTGATTCACTTCAAGACTATCTCATTCTCCTTGACCTCCAACAGCAAATAAAAGCATCTCACCCTTAATTTCCTGGAACAAGAGTAGCTACCAATTCCAGGAGACTATGACACACATGCACACACCAAAAAGAATGACAAAGGCAAAGAACTCAGTACTCATCACTCACTAGCAAGTTCCATATTTCTTTGTTGTTTAGCTAAAACCCCAAAATGCTATCAGATGGTAAACTTAATCAATGTTTAGATTCTATGTAAACAGCTGGCACCTATATTTGTGTCACCTTGGATAATAAAAAAAAAATATCTTGGCCAGGCACAGTGGCTCATACTTTGTATTCCCAACTCTCTGGAGGCAGAGGCAGGAGGATTGCCAGAGCTCAAGAGTTTGAGACCAGTCTGAGCAAATTTGAGACCCCATCTCTACTAGAAATAGAGAAAACTATCTGGGTGTTATGGTGGTGCTTGTAGTTCCAGCTTGTTGTTGCAGGTGCTTGTAGTTCCAGACCTTTTGCCAAGGTCTTTTAGCACCTTGACAAAAATGCAGGGAGGCTGAAGCAGGAGGGTCATGTGAGCCCAGGAGTTTGAGGTTGCTGTGAGGTACACTGACACAACAACACTCTACCCAGGGTGATGGAGTGAGATTCTGTCTCAAAACATGCAAACAAAAACAGAACACAAATGTGTGTGTGTGTGTAAATTAGAAAGATTTTTTTAAAAGTTAAAAAAAAATCTTAAACATAAAAAAAGTGGAGTTAATGGTGTAGGAAAACTACCTCCTTTTGAACAACCATAACCCCAATACTAGGAAAAGTCTCATGCAGAGCTCAAAGTGTGGTAGAAACCAGGTAGCCAAATACAGGCTATCATCAGCTCCTAAAACCAGGCTCTATTTTAATGTATTACTCTGTTCTCTCATCACCCCTCAAAGTAGGTTTTACTAAGTGATGCATCTGAAAATTGATGGCACTTTAACAATAAGGAAATATAGTAGTTAATTATAATTATTTTTTGAATATCTGTTTTCTCAGTTAAACTATTAGCTCCACTGGGGTAAAGATAGTCTGTTTTCCTCACTGCTACATATTCAAAGTCTAATGCAGTGGGTGGCATGTTGTAATTGCTCACAGATTAACTGACTAGAAAAATATTAGTATAAATAGCTTTACGAGGTGGCTCAGAGGGAGAGATAGTGGCACTGCGCAAGTCATCCCGATATCTTATTATGCAATTATTACTGCACTGAACAGGGAATAATAATCTCTGGATAAAACATAACAGAGGACCTCTCCCCAGAGTACCTTGTCTGTGAATCATGCCGCCATGAAGAATTCTGGCCACTGTACAGGATTTTTTTTCATTCAGCTTCAGAGTGATTCCCTGAAATAAAGGCAGTGACACAATAAGTTTTATATTAAGCTCTTTCAGAGGTTATTTTTAACACAATTTAAGGTGATTTCTCAGGGAAAATATTTTCTTTTTTCTTTTCTTTTTCTTTTTCTTTTTTTTTTTTTTTGAGACACAGTGTTACTATGTCACCCTCGGTAGAATACTGTTCACAGCTCACAGCAACCTCAAACTCTTGGGCTTAGGTGATTCTCTTGCCTCAGCCTCCTAAGTAGCTGGGACTACAGGCGCCCATCACAATGCCCGGCTATTTTTTTATTGCAGTTGTCATTATTGGTTAGCTGGCCCGGGCCGGGTTTGAACATGCCAGCCTCAGTGGACGTTGCCAGCACCGTAACCACTGTTCTACGGGTGCCGAGCCACCCAGGGAAAATATTTTCAAGTCATACCCAGCATAGTCCTCAACTAAAACAGGCACAAAGCCTGCTATGAGGAGGAACCAGAGATAGTGACACCCAGTGATTCACAGGACAGTAAGTGGTGGGTGACAATACAACAAGAAATTACCATGGGCTCCTCTGTAACCTTCTCAAACTGTATGAGTCGCACTTTCCGCACCTCCTGCCCCTTGGCCTGGGCAGGGCTACCTGGGGTAGCAGAACCATTGGTGTACATGTCCTCAGTTATAGCATTCAACTGGTGTGACACAGCCTGTAAGATCAAAAGACAGCGACATAGGAAATAAGGACCAAAGGGCCACAGTTCATCCCTAATGTGTAATTCTAAACTCCAGAAGACTCCAAAAACTTACTTCATAAATTTGGCTTCCAATCTCATTTGAATGGCTGTGAAACTGTTTGTTACCTTTATTCATTCAACTTAAAAGACATGTTTATCTAGGTTGCTGCAGAAATGGTATAATATAACTTGAAATATTCTGACTCCTAAAGTTCCTCAGGCTCTAAGGGTTTGTGGCAAGTGTTTGTGTACCTGTATTGTGTAGTTGTGTACACTACAGCAGAGATCCAGGGTGGGTCTAAATTAATTCATTATGAGGGGCGCCAGAAGGGGACAAATGCAGAGGGAGAAGAAGGCACAGATGACAATAGCCATTCCTGTTCCAAACAATGAGTGCCTCTCTGGTGACAGGCACACAGGTGAGCACAAGACCTCCTCTCTTCTTTACTTCTTTGGGCAACCTGATGCTCTAGGTCACACAGCAGTAAAAGTAATTCTCACAGATCATTTCTTAGGCTGCAAAGATAAGCTTGTATCTGCAGAATTAGGCACTTAGGACTAGGGCCTGGACCATGATGATAACAGTAATACCAGCAGAAACCAAGTGGCTATCTGGAGATGCGATCACCACTACCCCTCCCATCATTCCAAGACAACATTGCCACGGTGGCCCCTTCCCCTAATCTCAAACACAGCAAAGCTGAGTGACTTACAGTACTAAAGAGCAAGACCTTTTTTTTTTTTTTTTTTTTGAGACACAGTCTCAAGCTGTCACCCTGGGTAGAGTGCCGTAGTATCATAGCTCACAGCAACCTCAAACTCTTGGGCTCAAGTGATTCTCTTGCCTCAGCCTTCCAAGTAACTGGGACTAAAAGTGCCTGCCACAATGCTCAGCTTTTTTTGTTTGTTTGTTTGTTTAGCAGGCCCAGGCCAGGATTGAACCCACCAGCCCCAGTGCATGTGGCCGGCACCCTAACCACTGAGATACAGGCGCCCAGCCAACAGTAAGACCTCTTTATCATAAATCTGGAGTAATTTAAGGCACTATGGCAGGAAGAAAGACAAAAAGACTGATGTAACAGAATAGAAACTGCAGAAATAGGGTGGCGCCTGTGGCTCAATGGGTAAGGCACTGGTCCCATATACTGAGGGTGGTGGGTTTGAACCCGGCCCCGGCCAAACTGCAACAAAAAAATAGCTGTGCATAGTGGCAGGCGCCTGTAGTCCCAACTACTTGGAAGGCTGAGGCAAGAGGATCACTTGAGGTTGCTGTGAGCTGTAATGCCACAGTACTCTACCAAGGGTGACAAAATAAGACTGTCTCTACCAAAAAAAAAAAAAAGAAAAAAAGAAAGAAAAGAAAGCAAGAAACTACAGAAATAGACCTATACTTATATGCCCAGCTGATTTATGATAGAGGTGACCCTGCTGGATCAATCAGATAAGCCTGTGGAAAAAAAATGAATCTTGACCTCATCCCATATACAAAAGACAAATTTCAGATAGTCTGTAAATCCAAACGTGAAAGGTGGAACAACCAAGCTTTGAGAAGAAAACATAGGAGATTATTTTGACAATCTTGGATTAGACAAAAAAGTCAAAAGAAGGTTGAGCGCCGTAGCCCACACCTGTAATCCCAGCAGTTGGGAGGCCGAGGCTGGTAGATTGCCCTGAGCTCACACATTTGAGATCAGCAAGAGTGACACCCTCCCCCCTCTTCTAAAACAGTAGGCACCTGTAGTCCCAGATACTTGGGAGGCTGAAGCAAGAGGATCACTTGAGGTTGCTGTGAGCAATAATGCCACAACACCGAACCCCAGGGTGAATAAGACACTGTCTCAAAAAAACAAACAAACAAAACCTGGAAAAGTACAGCATTATTGGAGAGTAAAAATTTAACAAATGATCCTTCTTCCTTGTTGGAATAATGGGGGCCTGTTCACTGTCTATGGCGAATTATTTTGCTCTGTAAGCCTATATCTTGCTCTTACTCTCTAAATTTATCCTTTTCTCTCTCAATAAACTTTCCTTCATGCTTGCCTTAAAAAAAATTCACAAGTTGGATGCAGTGACTCATGCCTGTAATCCCAGAACTCTGGGAAGCTGAGGTGGTTGGATTCCTTGAGCTCAGGAGTTCTAGACTAGCTTGAGGTAGACTGAGATCCCCATCTCTAGTAAATATAGAAAAACTAGCTGGGCATTGTGGTAGGTGCCTGTAGTCCCAGCTATTTGGGAGACTGAGACAGGAGGATCACTTGAGCCCAAGAGTTGAGGTCGCTGTGACCTATGATGCCACAGCATTCTACTCAGGGTGACAGAGTAAAACTCGGTCTCAAAAAAAAAAAAAAAAAAAAAAAAAAATTAACAAAAGACTTCTTTTTTTTTTTTTTTTTTTGAGACAGAGTCTTATTATGTCACCCTCAGTAGAGTGTCATGGCATCAGCAACCTCCCACTCTTGGGCTTAAGCGATTCTCTTGCCTCAGCCTCTCAAGTAGCTGGGGCTACAGGCACCCACCACAACGCCCGGCTATTTTTTTTATTGCAGTTGTTTAGCTGGTCTGGGCTGGGTTCGAACTCGCCACCCCTAGGTGTATGTGGCTGGCGCCATAACCACTGTGCTATAGGTGCCGAGCTTGACACAGGATTTCTAGCTAACAAATATAAAAAACTCTTACAACTCAGTAACAACATGACAAACAACTCATAAGAAGATGGACAAGATTTGAACAGACTCCTCACCAAATAAGAAATTAAAAAGTGCCCAATATCACTGTAATCAGGGAAATACAATTTAAAACCACAACAGGATATTACTACACACCCACTGGGATGGATAAAATGGAAAAGACAGATGACATCAAGTATTGAGACTCTCATACACTACTGAGGGAATGTTAAATGATGCAGCCATTGTACAAAGCAGTTTGGTAATTTCTTACATAAATTATGGTCCAGCAATCCCACTCCAAGGGCTTCCCCCAAGAGAAAAGAAAACATGTCCAAGGACTTCACAAAGCAGTCCACAAAAGGACTTGATATTTATGGCAGTTTTATGTTCACAACAGCTAAAAATTAAAAACAAACCAGGTGTGCATCCACAGGAGAATGCATTAACCATCCATACACCAGAACATGACTCAGCAATGGAAAGGATCAAACTGCGAATATATGCTGTTAACAATGTGCATGAATCTCAGAAACATAATGTTGCTTGAAAGAGTACATAGCATACCATATAATTTATATAAGGTTTTAGAACATGCAAGACTATTGTGAAAAAAAAAAAAAGAAAATCAAAACAGTGGCTGCCTCTGATGAGGTAGGTAAGGGACTCGCTTGAAAAATCATACTAGGGTGCTGGGAATGTTTTATATAATGATGGGAGGTTGGATTACACAAGTGTATGTATTTGTTAAAAGTCATCGAAACATGTACTTTAGTTTTGTGCATTTCAATGATGTAAATTTGACCTAAAACAAACAAACAAACAAACAAACAAACACATACTGAACTTCTCTAGCCAATGATAAGCATGCTGAAGCTTTTATGGGTGAAGTGCTCAACTTATTTGAAATGACAAAAACACGATGGATAGAAGGATGTTTTTTGGATAGACGTGATAAAGTAAGTATGGCAACATGTGAATAATACAATCTAGGAGGTGTGGCTACATGGGTGCTACTGCAAAATTATTTCATGTTTTCAGTAAGTTTGAAATTTTCAAACAAAATATTGAGGGGAAATGGCATTAAAAGAGTAAAAAGGCAAGCCATGGAGTGGGGAACTGAATCTCTCTCATGCTCTGCAGGTGGGCATGCCAACTGGGGAAACTGCACTGGGGCTCCTCACCAAAGGTGGCCACAACCCAGCCATTCCACTTCCACTCAACACAGACAGATAGCCATGTGTACCAAAAATGCAGACAGCAATGCCATCACAGCCAGCACTTTTTTTTTTTTTTTTTTGAGACAGAGTCTTACTATGTCACCCTGGGTAGAATGCTGTGGCATCACAGCTCACAGCAACCTCAAACTCTTGGTCTTACCAGTGGTTCTCAACCTTCCTAATGCCACGATGTATTTTCATTGTTACAAAGGGGTTGCGACCCATAGGTTGAGACCTGCTGGAAGTGATTCTCTTGCCTCAGCCTCCCAAGTAGCTGGGACTATAGGTGCCTACCACAACACCCAGCTATTTTTTGGTTGCAGTTGTCATTGTTGTTTAGCAGGCCTGGGCCAGGCTCGAACCCACCAGCCTCAGTGTATGTGGCCAGCGCCCTACTCACTGAGCTACAGGCACTGCCATATAGCCAGCACTTTTTAAAAAAAATATTATAAAATTTAATTTTTGACTCTATTGAGAGTAATACAAAGACATCATTATCATTCTCCTTTGTCCATAAATGCTTGTCTATGTTTTTTTATAACAAGAGCATTCTCAAAACTGAAAATTTAAGCCAGGCTCAGTGGCTCACACCTGTAATCCCAGGACTCTGGGAGGCTGAGGCAGGTGCCTGACCTCAGGAGTTTGAGACCAGCCTGAGGAAGAACGAGACCCCATCTCTAAAAATAGCCAAGTGTTGTAGCAGGCACCTGTAGTCCCACCTACTTGGGAGGCTGAGGCAAGAAAATCACTTGAGCCCTAGAGTTGGAGGTTGCTGTGAGCTATGATGATGCCACGGCACTCTAACCAGGGTGACAGAGTCAAAAAAAAAAACCAAAAAAACCCCTGAAAATTCAAGACAATACTATGTTTTTTTTTTTTTTTTTGAGACAGAGCCTCAAGCTGTGGCCCTGGGTAGAGTACTGTGACATCACAGCTCAGAACAACCTCAAACTCTTGGGCTTAAGCAATTCTTTTGCCTCAGCCTCCCAAGTAGATGGGACTACAGGCACTCACCACAATGCCTGGCTATTTTTTTGTTGTAGTTGTCAGTGTTGTTTAGCAGAGCTGGGCCGGGTTCGAATCTGCCTACCTCGGTGTATGTGGTCGGCACCCTAATCACTAAGCTACGAGTGCTGAGCCAAATTTTCATTTTTTCATTTTTAAACTTCACCAGCCACCCCAATAAAGTTCTTTATATTTTTCTCTAGACTAGAATCTGATCTAGCATCACACAGTTTTCACATCTTTTTAGTCCTCCTTAATTTGGAAAAGTTTCTCAGACTTTGTCTTTTTCCACCTTGCCATTTTTGAAGAGGACACACCTATTGTTTTGTAAATGTCTCTCAATTTGAGTTTGGTGTTTTCACACAATTAGATTGAGGTTATGCACTTTTGGCAGGAATCCAAGGGATGTGGTTGAGCAACATTAGTCTTAAACCTGGATATACCCCCAAAAGTTCATGAATAGTAGAATGGAGAAACTGTGGCACAGCCATCCAATAGATATTCCACACCAATGGAATAGGTGGCTACTGCTATCCCACAACATGGATAACCCACTCTTTTCTTTCTTTCTTTTTTTTTTTGTAGAGACAGAGTCTCACTTTATCACCCTCAGTAGAGTGCTGTTGTGTCACAGCTCACAGCAACCTCCAACTCCTGGGCTTAGGCGATTCTTTTGCCTCAGTCTACCGAGTAGCTGGGACTACAGGTGCCCACCACAACACCCAGCTATTTTTTGTTGCAGTTTGGCTGGGGCCGGGTTGGAACCCGCCACCCTTGGTATATGGGGCTGGCGCCCTACTCACTGAGCCATAGGCACCACCCAACCCGCTCTTTTCTTGATATGCCTCCTTTTCGGTTTCTTTTGCTGGTTCTTTCTTAACTTACTGATCTATTAATGTTGAAGTAGCCCAGGGGTTGGGATAAGAGCTATTACAAGGGGGAAGACCAAGTGTAAACTTCTGAAAATCCTCCCTGCCCTTGCCAGATAAAATATTAAATCAAAAACCATTTGTCCAACTAGAGAAGGAAGAACAGGCCTGAGCTTGGTTTATAGAAGGGTAAAGGCAAATCTGGTATTTGGGTACCAGCCACATCCAGGGGTGACCCTCAAAGACATCAGAGATGGAAGATCTCAACAGGCAGAGCTGTGAGCAGTGAACCTTGTCACTACTTTGTGAGGAAGTAGAAGTGACCCCAGGTGGGACTATATATATTCCTGAGCAATATTCACTGGCCTACCCAAGGGAAAAGTTCTGGAAGATGGAAGACACATAACACAAGGATGCTCTCTATAAAATCACATAAAATAACATTTTAACTTTAATTTATTGTATCCTTTCTAAGTGGCCATTAGAAATTCTGACAAGATAGTGAGGTTTGAAGTAGTGTTAGTTATTGGATGACCTCAAATGAGGGAAGTACTAAGAAAGAGAAACTATCTCATCTAACAACTAAACTTTAAAAAACTCACATGACATCAAGTCATATGGCATTGCTGTTATAACAAAATTGTCTAAGATAGGGTTATATTCAGGAAATTGAATTATGATATCTGAGAGCACAGAACTTCACAGAACTCTAAGGTACTGTATAGTAGATGATTTGATGATATACCTCATATTATGTATGGGAGTGCTGAGATACACTTAGAATCCTTAAATATATTGCTAAATAAAATGTTTGGCATGCAAAAGTTTCATGTATTCCTTCATTTTTATGTTCCAAGAATTAATTTCTTTCTTTCTTTTTTTTTTTTTGCAGTTTTTGGTGGGGACTGGGTTTGAACCCACCACCTCCAGTATATGGGCTGGCACCCTGTCTCTTTGAGCCACAGGCGCCGCCCCCAAGTATTAATTTCTATTCAGGCAATTCAAAGTCTATTATTCGTAAAAGCTCTACAAAGGATAATGCTTTCAAGGCAGGAAGAAAAAAAGAAGGGCCAGGCCCGGCCAGGAACATCTATCCCAGAACTTGGCCATTCCAATTGCAAAAGGGGCTTGGAAAATAACAATTTAGTTGGGCATCTTGTCAGCCAAACAAGATCAGGGAGCTGTCAGTGAGAAGTAGGATGTTGGGTCACCAACCTCTTATAATAATATAAAAATCATTTACCAATTTTTACTTCTTAGAATCCACTTGTAGACAAATCATGACATAATTAAAGAACAGACTATAAATATCAGCACCATGACATTTACATGACAGAAGTTGAAAGAAATGGGGAGTCGAAAGATAGGATCTACTTTGGTTGGTTAATAAATGAATTAATAAATAATTTAAAGTTCCAAGGTAACCAACAATGCTGAAGTTGGAAACTGATGGCCCACAAATCTGTTCCTCAAAGCATCACCTGTGGTGACCTGAGACATTGTGGTTAAAACTCTGCCATAGATACATTTGAAGAGCATGAAATCAAATATTTAACTAGGGCCAAGAAAACTGGAAGAAAACTAGCATTGAGCTAGAAGGAAGAATTCCTTTTCTCAAATTAACCACCTATACTGTTTTTACCATGTGCATATACTGTTAGCTGAATGTAGAGAATGGGGAATTCAAGGACCACTGATTGAATGCTATGGAAAAATTATGAGCCCAAATCCCAAATTTCTGGCCTCAAAGTATGAAATGAAACAGGACTTTCCTTCACTCTGACTTAAAAATCTCTTATTACTAGTAATTGAGGGATTGAGAAAACTAAAGACCAAACTGAAAAATGAATTCTGTGACTTTATCAGCATTTAACTACTACTGTCCTGGTAACTACAGTAGTATGTAAGTGGTTATAAAGTCTAGAAACACAGATCATATTATTTTATCATGTGCTGTAATGTACCATCAGTGAACCATTTATGAAAATTCATCTGTGTTTCCTGGCATGGTGGACCCCTGAATGTTCTAAAGAATGACAAATTGAAGTCTTAGCACACAGAATACAAAACGACCTTTGAAAGGAGGAAGAAATCTATATGCAATATCGTCACATGTTCATAGTGTACCTAGAAGAGGAAGATAACTGGCACTTTATGTCATGTTCTTATTCAGCCTTATTACAATGATTGTTTTTTAACATGTCAGCCATTAAATTAAAGACTCAGCAAAACTTACTCGAGGCAGAAAAGTTCAAGAGCCACTATCACAAAGGTTGGTCTTTCAAATGTGCTTATCCATCAAGACCTTCCTGTTTGTGATGACTATGACTAAGAGTCACTATCACACTTACCCAGAAGTTGCAAATGATGACTAAGAAAAACGGAAACCTCCAATGTGGTAACTCAAGAACCAACTCCCAATAGTAAGGCTTCAAAAGCAAAGCACAATTTTCTCCAGTATGATCTTATCCCTGAGTCACCCTGTCTTCTCAAGTCTCTCAGAATGGCAGGGCAAGCTTCTCTACAAGGTCAGTTATAGAAAATCTTTCACCTAGTCCCAGTATCTCCTCATCACAAACATATCATAGGAGCAAGGACATGAAGACATATACCTGTACTTGATGCCACCATGAGACATGAGTAATGCTGAGTAAGTAATAAAAGTCAAAGACACTAGACTCCATTTCACAGAGGTCACTTAACTATCTCCATGCTGTCCCCTCATCTCCAGTGAAAAAACAGGAGGCCACAGGGCTATGTTGGGCCTACCCCCCACGAATGACAAGGCAGTGTAAAAGTGACTCTGGTTAGAGATGACTGCTCAGAGTCAGGAGGAATCAGGGCGTAAATACCCAGGCACGACTCCATGCCTGGAGAAAACATCTGCTGTAGGGTTCAAAGGGCAGAGGCAGTTGTTCAAAGGAAGTTGGAATTAAAAAAGAGATGAAAAACAAACTTGGTGACGGTGGAGCAAGAGGCAACTTTAATAGTTGGCTTCTTCATCTTCTCATCCAAACAAATGAATTAAGAGTAAGTGAATGCAAGAAAGAACAAACATTTATTTGCTCAGCCTACTGTTTGGCTCTTTGCCAGCTGCTCCCACATGGAGACTTAGGAGAAGGCCCATTTCAAGAAGTGAGCTGACATCAAGGACCCTGTGAGCTGCCCAACAACACCTGCCAGCCTGCCTCTGGACCCAGATGCCCACAAATACCCACTCTTTACACAGGCAATATCCTATTCTACTCTGGGGGGGGGGGAAACCAAGGGAAACTGTGAGAAAGACAAGAGTACTCCAAGTATTAGTATTAGAAAGAGATTAGCACTGTTTAACCACAAAAGACAATAACAAGGGAGAGAGGAAGGCCCAAGTGCCAGGATTTTCTGGCAAGTGCTGTCTTAAAATCATACATTAACTAGGTGCTTTGTTTCTCAGGCACTAAATCCATCTGAGAGCACATATATCAATCCAAAGGCCAAGTCTCTTAAGATCCTTTTCCAACATGTTTTATCTACTCATTGCACTTTGGACACACACACACACACACACAAGCTTCTCCCTACATTGAGGGAAAATATTCCACATAGAAGAAACACAGGACTGAAATAGAGATACCTAGGGCTGAGTCCCTTCACTGCCTTTAAAGTAGTGCCTGGACAGTGTATAAATAACACCACTCATTAAATTAAATTCTCATCCCCATGTTGTGATCAATATTTGTCATGGTATGAATACTTTAGAGGCTGGAAATGGTTGCTCACACCTATAATACTAGCAGTTTAGGAGCCCGAGATGGGAAGATCACTCAAGCCCAGGAGTTTGAGACCAGCCTGGGCAACATAATGAGACTCCATCTCTTAAAAAAAAAAAAAAAAAAAAAAGGAAAGAAACGAAGAAAAATTAGCTGGCCATGGTGGTATGTGTCTGTAGCCCCAACTACTTGGGAGGCTGAGGCAGGAGACTGCTTGAGCCCCAGAGTTAGAACTTGCAGTGAGCTATGAGCTATGATAATGATATTACTGCACCTTAGCCAGGGGAACAGGGTGAGATCCTGTTGTTGTTTTTTTTCAGACAGAGTCTCACTTTGTCACACTGGGTAGAGTACTGTGGCATCATAGCTCACAGCAACCTCAGACCTCTGGGTTCAAGCAATTTTCTTGCCTCAGTTTCCCAAGTAGCTGGGACTACAGGTGCCCGCCACAATGCCCGGCTATTATTTTTAGAGGCAGGGTCTCGCTTTAGCTCAGGCTGGTCTCAAACTTGTGAGCTCAGATGATCCGCCCACCTTGGCCTCCCAAAGTGCTAGGATTACAGGTGTGAGCCACCATGTCCAGTTTGAAATGTTTTAGAAACCTGTCCAACACCATTTCCAAATGAACACAATGGAGTCCAATGGGAGTCCACTAGAACTCCCCCCACCATATGGACAAATCTCACAAACATAATGTGTATTTAATTAAAGAGGCCAGACAAAGACATGGTACCTGTGTACAATTCCATTTGTGCAAAGTACAAAACTAGGAGGAACTGATCTAGGGTGTCAGAAGCCAGGGAACTCTCTGAAGCAGCTAAGACTAGGTAACTATAGAGAAACAGAATGTCACTGGCACCCAGAACCATCTTCCCACCACTGCTCCCAGTCAATTCCCTCCAAAACAAACAAAAAAAATTAGCAGCAAATAACACAATGGCACTGAGTGATCAGTTTCACTGCTGATTAATGGCCTGGATGGTTAAGAATCCAGGAATGTGACCTGTGATCCATGCCAGGCTGCCTCACAAAGGATTAACATTGGGATTTGAGGTTCCCCAACCCTGGACTACACCTTACCAAACACAAGACTGTAAGAACCTACAGCCTGTGATCCAGGGACAGTATCCCTGTCTCCCAAGGGCAGGCTACATTTGAGAAGGCAGTTATGTTTGCAGAAAAATGTAAATTTCCTTGTGAAATGATCAATTAAACTTTTAATTAAAAAAAAAACCTGTCCGAGTTTAAAAGACTAGGACATCTCAGATTTCATAAGTTAAACTATGAGCATGGGCTTCAGAATTCATGAGGGTGCAAGAAGGAAATGCAGGTACAGTGCTTCTCAAAATGCATGGTACAGAGGTGGCCTTAGTGTTAGAGGTGAACATCTGTGGATGCAGAGATGTTAATACAAATTAACTCCATCAATAAATTATGGGAGAAGTGACATCAGTTCAGGTGTGGGCCTATCATAACTATAAGGCAGCTCTCTACTCCCAAGTTATACCCTCACCAAGGGGCCCCCTGCCCACCTTGGACAGGACATCATGACCCTGAGGGCCCCTACTGTCTACCCTCTTCCTTTGCTTCACCTCACCTGAGGCACTCCTCACCCCAATGTTATAGTAAGTAATGACTAGTTTATTCTGTCTTCCTCTCTGGAGAGTAAACATCAGGAGAGCTTTTACTTTGCATTCAGAAAGGTAAGAGCTAGCTGATTCCACCTTGTACGCCATCTGAGCTTTCTAAGAATTAGACTACCCAAGGTGTATGAAGGTCCTTGGGATACAGCGAAGCTGGCATTGTAGCGGGCAGGTACAGCTAGTAAACAATAGCCATTGGTTGGAATATTCAAAGATGACAATAGGTGCTATCAAGGAAAAAAAAGGAGAAAGGGCATTGCAAGGGAGAATTATGTTTGAACAAAAACCTATTATATGTTTTGCTCATACATACAAGTATCTATTTATATACAGGAAAAAAGAAAAAGTGAAGAATCAGAAAAGAAAATTGCATGGTACTTAAGTTGTATTCTGGTTCCCTAATTCAGGGCTTTATTTCCACTTTCCCACCTCTGGCATCAGTCCCCATCCCCCCAGACAACTTTGGAAATACGGTATTTATCCTTTCCTTTTAAAAATTCCACACCCAGAGTCCTTTTTTAGCAACACTGAATGGTTAGAGCAATTTACTGCTCAGGAGAAAAAAAATCTCTGAATCAATGAAATGTCAACTGATTTTAATCTTCCCTCCTAGCAATGTGCCAAAGACATTTTTGATTCTCATAATTGGTGGGAGGGTAGTACTTTTCACAACTAACAGACCCAAAACATCAATAGTGCCTAGGATAAGAAACCCTTTAAGGGAATTGATCTTGACCTGAAATATCTGTTCCTTACATGCTAGTTTGCTATCTTGTCTAGGGAGGAAAAATAATTTAGAAAAGAATAAAACTTACATGATAAAACTATCTAGCTCCCAGTGGCCATAATAAAACCAGATTTCTACCTGCAGAGCATACAAAGTTTTTCTAGTTTTGAAAAAAGTTATGAGGGCAGCTCCTGTGGCTCAGCGAGTAGGGCACTGGCCCCATATACCAAGGGTGGTGGTTTCCAACCTGGCCCCAGCCAAACTGCAACAAAAAATAGCCAGGCGTTGTGGTGGATGCCTGTAGTCCCAGCTACTTGGGAGGCTGAGGCAAGAGAAACGCCTAACCCCAAGAACTGGAAGTTGCTGTGAACTGTGACACCATGGCACTCTACTCAGGGTGACAAAGTGAGACTCTATCTCTAAAAAAAAAAAAAGAAAAAGAAAAAAGTTATGACCTTCCTGTAAGTGAAGGTCAGGGGAAGCAGACTGGCTGAGACCATACCACATACTGGAGAAGACAGTTTTAAAATTACACTTTATTTTCTAGAATAAGTTCTGTGAAAAGAAAAGCCTGATTGTTAAAATGTCCATACTACCCAAAGCAATATACAATTTTAATGCAATCCCTATTAAAGCTCCACTGTCATACTTTAAACATCTTGAAAAAAATAATATTTGTTTTATATGGAATCAGAAAAAAACTCAAATTGCCAAGACATTACTCAGAAATAAAAACAAAGCAGGAGGAATCACACTGCCAGACCTCAGACTATACTATAAATCGATAGTGATCAAAACAGCATGGTACTGGCACAAAAACAGGGAAGTGCATGTCTGGTACAGAATAGAGAACCAAGAGATGAATCCAGCTACTTACCATTATTTGATCTTTGACAAGCCAATTAAAAACATTCAGTGGGGAAAAGATTCCCTATTTAACAAATGGTGCTGGGTGAACTGGCTGGCAACCTGTAGAAGATTAAAACTGGACCCACGCCTTTCACCATTAACTAAAATGGACTATCATTGGATAAAAGATTTAAACTTAAGACTAAGGTTAAACTTAAGGTTAAATATTACGATTTAACCTTAAGACCCTAAAACTATAAAAATACTTGAAGGAAGTGGAGGGAAAACACTTGAAGGAATTGGCCTGGGTGAACATTTTATGAGGAGGACTC
>CAUYPK010004514.1:0-28187 GCA_963574355.1 Loris lydekkerianus
GCCAGGTTCAGGAAAGGCATTATTATTTCCACAGTCCTGCATCTCCCCCACCCCCATCAGCTGTGTTTCTTAATTGTTTGTTGTTCCAAATGTATTTTTTTGGCATTGGTTCCCTTTTTTTTTTTTTTTTTGAGACAGGATCTCGCTATGTTGCCCTGGGTAGAGTGCTGTGGCATCATAGCTCACAGCAACCTCAACTCTTGTGCTTAAGCCATTCTCTTACCTCAGCCTCCCAAGTAGCTGGGACTACAGGCACCTGCCACAATGCCCAGCTATTTTTTTGTTGCAGTTGTCATTGTTGTTTAGCTGGCCTGGGCTGGGTTTGGACCCGCCAGCCCCGGTGCGTGTGGCCAGAGCCCTAACCACTGAGCGACGGGCACCGAGCCTGGCGTAGCTTCTCTTGGCTTAGTCGTGTTTTTTTTTTGCAGTTTTTGGCTGGGGTTGGGTGTGAACCTGCCATCTCCGGCATATGGGGACGGCGCCCTACTCCTTTGAGCCACAGGCACCGCCCTTGTCATGTGTTTTTGTGTCAGCTGCCTTCTCCATTACTTTATAGGAAGAGAGATGACATAAAGGGGGGCAAAAGGACCTAGCGTAGGTTGTGGGGTGGGCAGTGGAGAAGGATCCACTGATGGCTGCCAGGAACAGTGCATCTTCTGCTGGACTTTCCTGCCAAGCAGTGGCACTCCTGCAAAGGCGGGGGCTGCACGGGAGAGAAAGTTCCCTAGCGTAGCCCCTGCTGGACTGACACCTGTTGTCAAAATCTTCTCACTGTCACATAATTGAAGTTTTATGAAGCAACTCACGTGTAAAATATTCTAATTCTTGTTTTTTGTTTTTAGGTAGGTAGCTTTTTCTTTTCCAGTTTTTTTTTTTTTAAAGCAAAGAAGTTTATTTTTAATTTCAAAGGCTTTAGGATTTGTTTATTTTTATTTAAAAAAGTTAAAATAGAAAACAATTAAAAAATGAAATAGCTTATTTTAACTATAAACTGATATATTAACTATAAACTTTTCCAGTTTTAGAACATCTTTTTCGGCTCACTGCCCATAGCACAGTGGTTACAGCCCTGGCCACGTGCATTGAGGCTGGCTGGTTAAACAGCATTGACAACTGCTGAGAACCCGGCCAGGCCAGTTAAACAGCACTGACAACTGCAACCAAAAAATAGCTGGGCGCTATGGTGGGCGCCTGTAGTCCCAGCTACTTGGGAGACTGAGGCAGGAGAATCGCTTAAGCCTAAGAGTTGAGGTTGCTGTGAGCTGTAATGTCTCAGCACTCTACCCAGTGTGATATAAGACTGTCTCAAAAAAAAAGAACATCTTTTTCTAGTACAAACCTCATAGGTGCAGTTTCTTGCTCCTTTGTCTTAGGGGGTTGGTTGCTCATTATGTGTATTGCTGTGCTGTGTGGCTGAATTTCCTCCTTCCTCAATTTTTATGCAATCGAAAGGATGGAGATTTGTTTAGTTCTACCCTGCTGGGCAGTTTATGTCAAGGGACTGTTATTAGGCATTTGCTGTTGCTGCTCTGAAGAACCTTCCATGTCTTATTTTTCAGAACTTCTTTCTCCAGGGGTTAAAAATAAGAATTTTAAATGCCACAGAACATATCGGCTGTTTGCAGGTAAGTAAATTTGTATATTCCTTGTGAAAGCAATGTTGAAAAGGGTGTGTGCTGAGGCACATGTTTGCACTAATACCACTTAATATAGGGAGTGTGGTATTCTATGTAGGTGTCCCTGTGGGCTTCATAAGTCAGGAAGTCCTTTGAGAATGTTTTGTCCGGAATTTGGTGGAACATCATTTAAGCCCTAGCATAAGAGCTCACTTTGTCTTTGAGTGAGGAGAGTCTTAAAATGTCAAGCTGGCCCTTGGAGAATGGGACCTCCCCTTCTGCAGTTCTGGTACTTGTGGGGTGGCAGTGCTGTGGAGTTCTGTGATATCCTGTCACCCAGGTAGATTAGAAGAGTGCATCTCAAGGTGGTGTCCCCTGCGTCCTCTGTGTCCATAAGGTGCTGGCTGGGCTTCTTGAGAAAATGTTCCCAATTGTACTGGCTCCTCAGCCGCCAGACTCCCCAGTTAGACACAGGAAGTCTCCCACAGGGCAGATGGCACCCAATTCCCGGACAGTGGGCCCCGAGGCTTCTTCTGGCTCTTGGTTTAGGCCTTCCTGCAGCGCCATCCTTTCTTTCACACTTCTTCCCTCTCCCTTCTTGCCGTCCATCCTCTCTCCTGTACATACAGCCTGAGTCTTTAATGCCTTTGAGCAGAATCTTCCTCTGTCACCCTGGGTAGAGTGTAGTGGTGTCATCACAGCCCATAGCAATCTCAAACTCCCGGGCTTAAGTGATCCTTCTGCCTCAGCCTCCCAAGCAGCTGGGACTACGGATGTGAGCCGTGACACGTGGTTAATCTGTTTTTAGTAGAGATGGGTTTCACTCTTGCTCAGGCTGGTCTGGAACTCCTGAGCTCCTGCTGCCTCGACCTCCCAGACTGCAGGGATTACAGATAGGAGCCACCACCCAGCCTTTATGTCTCTTTTTAATTGTTGCTGTTTACAACAATTTTATTTGGTTTCTGGGCATTTTTATTAGAATCTTTCAGCTTCTCTTTTATGTTACCTGTGTTGAGCCTGTTTGTGTTTTAAGGTAACACTACTATTCACTGCCCCTTATTCCTTTGTTGATTTTTTTGTGCTGGATAGCTTTTTCTTTTATTCTTACAGCTGTCCTGAGAGATTAGACATGGTATTACCATTTTATAAAAGAATAAACTGGAACTCAAACAGTAAAAGTCACCACTCTGGCCTGGACTGCCCAAGCAGGGTCTCAAGCTCTTGTCTACCTTGGTCCACTCTTGAAGTTTTGGAGAGTTTGGCCACTGGTCAGTGGGAGAGGGCCCTGGACCACACTGGAAGGTGCCCAGACTTCTCTCCCCTCCTCCTAGTCACTGTTCCCTTTTGACTTGGTTTCTCCCAAAAGGCAGCACAGACCCTCCACTATCCTCTGGGCCCCAGACTGGATGGCAGCAGGCAATTTGTTCTCATGGGTCTCTCAGCCCTTTTTTTTCTCTGCCTTGGAATGGGAACTTCAGGGCCTCAGTTGGGGCTCAGACTCAGCAGCTGTCTAGGGTGGACTCGAGCACCCAAGTCCTGGTAGGCGGTGGACAGCTTCTTTGCTTTCTCTCTGCATCACTTCAGGAGGGGGGTGGCTGCAGGGGAAGGTTGGCAGTCAAGGTCAGGGTTTAGGAATTATGTTTCCTGGTCAAGGGCCCCGTGAGAGCATGTGCCACACCCACCTGCATTGCCATCTCTACTTTCCCCATTTCTAATCCATGCCCGTCTCAGAAGTTTCTACCAGCTGAGTCTTCTGTCACTCCCCAGGCCTAGTCCTTTGTGTCCCGGTGGTGGCCTAGAGTCTCAGTGGACTGCCCCCTGCCCTTCCCGAGGCTGATGTCTGCTGCAGGCCTGGTAGCCCTCTGCTTCACGCTTCATAGATGGGGAGGGTAGTGTCCTGTAGCTGTCTTTTAATAACAACCTTCATGGCATCTTCCAACAGGTGAATTTGTTTTAGGCCTTTGATTAAGGCTTCTAGGTTGAATAAGAGGATTTTTAAAAAAGTAAATAGCAAGCGGTGTTTTCTTCTATTAAAACATCGTAGGCTTGGTGCCTGTGACTCAAGCAGCTAAGGCGCCAGTCACATACGCCTGAGGTGGCGGGTTCAAATCCAGCCCGGGCCCACCAAACAACAATGATGGCTACAACCAAAAAATATCCAGGTGTTGTGGCGGGCGCCTGTAGTCCCAGCTACTTGGGAGGTGGAGGCAGGAGAATCGCTTAAGCCCAGGAGTTGGAGGTTGCTCTGAGCTGTGATGCCACAGCACTCTACCCAGGGCGACAACTTGAGGCTCTGTCTCAAAAAAATAAATAAATAAAATAAAGCATTATAGAAACATTGAATTTTTTTAAAAAGGAGAAAGGATTACTAGTGCCATCTCTGTAGGGGCCTTCCACAGCTGTCCTCTCAGACAACCATGGTTAACAGTCCTGGTGCCCCTCCTTTCTTTGGGCCCATGCATGCATGTGATGTCAACTCATGATGACAGATTGTTCACAGAAAACTTGGGGTCTTTGTTTTCTCGTGTAGTATTTTATAAACATTCCCGTGTCACCAAACATTCTTGGTCTATGAAATAATGTGTGTTACTATAATTTACTAATCAGTCCTATTTCTTACAATAGGCATTATAAAGTTTTTCCATTTTTTTTTTCAGTATTATAAATGATAACATAATATTTAAGACTCCATAATCTTTTCTGGACAGTGTAGAGGTGGTCGGAGGGCATGAACCTAGCCTCTGACTGTGTGCTTCAGAGGTGATGAGAATGTGCTGCTGGTGGCTGTGTAGGGCATGTCCTATGAGGGGCCAGGCATGTTAAAACATTACTGAGATAGACCTACACACACACTTAGTACTTTAAAGCTGTGTAAAAGGTTTTACTATAAATTGTTTACGTTTTTGAGTTTAAATTGCACTGTTTTGTGTAGGTGCACCTCTCTGTCTTGTCTGTTTTGGTAAGATGTTTTGCATGTAAGACACATCTTTAGAAGGAATGAGGTGGACACCCCTAATTAGATGGTCTGTGTACGGTGCTGCTCTCACGCTGTCCCTGCTGGCACTCTCTTGCAGTGGTCTACCATCACGGTGGCAGCGCCACAGGGGGTCACTACACTACGGACGTCTTCCAGATTGGTCTGAACGGCTGGCTGCGCATCGATGACCAGACAGTCAAGGTGATTAACCAGTACCAGGTGGTGAAGCCAACTGCTGAACGCACAGCCTACCTCCTGTATTATCGCCGCGTGGACCTGCTGTGAGCTCCTGTGCGCTGTGTGTGCCGGTGCCCGCTTTGTAGAACTCCATCTCTCACTGACTTCCCGCCTCTCTTTAGTGGCTCTATAGAGAGAAACTCTCCCTTTTGCAAAAATGGGCTAGAATGAAAAGGACTTGCCTTGGGCTTTGTGCACAACCTAGTTATGTTGACTTCTAACTTCCAAATCATCTGGTTGAAATAGACTGTTGGCTTGATTTTAGAATATACAAAACCCCATATTTCTGAAATAATGCTGATTCCTGAGACAAGAAAGTGGAACTTGCATTTGATTCCCAGTCTAATTGCTTAGTAGCATAAATCCTGCACCAGCAACACTTGTAAATTTGTGAAAATGAATTTTATCTTTCCTTAAAAAAGAAATTTTTTAATCCATCACACTTTCCTCCCCACCCTTTAGTTTTTGATAAACAATAAAAATGAGCCAGTTATCAAAGAAGAAATAGTTCTTCATAGAAAAATAAACACAAAAATAAGTTGCTGGTTCCTAATAGGAAGAATACGTTTTGATAATTGTGCGATGAGAAACTGCTTACTATGTACACATTGCAGATCAAATATTTGGAGTTACAATGTTAGTCTCCATAGATGGGTGATTGTAACTTTATTGCCATTAAAAGATTTCAAATTGCATTTGTGCTTCTGTGTGCACACAATGAGAAGTGGGCACCGTGGTGAAGACTGGTCTTTCCTGCGTCTCTGTTAACTCTGCTGTCTGCTCTTCTATGATGCTGCGTCCCTAACTGTACACAGTGTAGTGATACTTAGGAGTATAAAGTCGTCGCCCATCAATAAAAATCACTAAGTTGGTTTAAAATAAATAAAATAAATAAATAAAACCCTCGAGCATCTGCTCAGAAGCAGGGATTTGGATTTTGAGATGATAATCTGCCATTTTCCTCCTTTCCCAGCAAAGTAATAAACTTCTCTTTCTTTCTCCGTAAATCACTTGTTTTTCTAATGTTCCTTGGGGACAAGACCATTGGACCACAGGGGAGTTCCACCACATCTGGCTGGACTCACAACCCACCTTCCAGATTAAAATGTCAAGTATTAGAGTTTAATTGAGTAGGAATAAAGTTCTCAAAAGATATTAAAAATATTCAGGATCCCAAGGGAAGGCAACAGGGCAGTCATTTTGAATCTCTTGGATAAAAATCCAAAGCTAGACCTGCAGGAGGAATGTAAGTGGCCTGACTGAGCTCTGGGGACTCACAGGGCCTTCCCTGCTATCAGCCAGGCAGGAGCCTGAGGCTTGAATACTCCCTCTGACTCTTGGCCTCACCCCCAGAACTCAAACGCCTTCAGTCCTGCACACTCTCCTCTCTCCCCAGTAACTGGACCCACTTCCAAGCTGATCTTACCAACCTTGTTTTCTTCCTTTAAGATTTTTCCAAGTTTGTGGTATATGTACACCATGGAATATTAGGCAAAGTCACTTTTAAGGCAAAATATCCTTGAAACTCCAGGGCTTCCTCTATATACCTTAAGTGTGTGTTCCTAC
The DNA here is from genome assembly GCA_963574355.1 of Loris lydekkerianus. Lineage (NCBI taxonomy): Eukaryota > Metazoa > Chordata > Mammalia > Primates > Lorisidae > Loris > Loris lydekkerianus. The sequence continues at coordinate 6,397 of CAUYPK010004514.1, forward strand.
CTACCTGTGAATATTGCTTCCAGTGATTGAAGGTGATTTTCTCACTAGAAAAGTGGCATGATCAAGAAAAAAAAATGAGATTAAAATTGGCAATATATTTTCTCTGGAGGGGTACTGCACACCAGCCATTATCATTTCAATAATAAATAAAATACAGGCTTAAAAAGGAGTTTACTCAAAGTGTTCCATAAAATGCCTCATTTTGCTAGAGTACTTATTTTAAGGAAAACAATTTATGTTTGCTGTCCCCAGTACATAGCCTAAGAAAGTATCTACTATATGTCTCAAAAGAGAAATTCATAGAATTTTTTGCCTTGAAATTATGTGATTATTGGATTTTTGTCATGAAGAAAAGGAAAGCTTTGCTTGAAAGGAGAGGTTGTTAAGATTTCAAATTATTTTTCATGTCAATTTTTTTAAATAATATATCGTCAAAAAACATAAATGTCAAATAATTTATATTTCCCTTTCAAATATAAATTATTTCTTTTGAGAAACACCTTGAAATGTAAAAGTTTCTTTTAAGACTTTTGTTATCCCAAAGTAAATTTAATTTTTTATCATTTTTAAAAATTATTCCCTTTTGTATAATAGAATTTAATTATTTTTGCAACTAATAAACTAAAAGAACTTGATAAATAAAGGGTAAAAAATGCAAGGGTACATTTCAAAACAACTAAGAGTATAATATAAATTTTGTACCACAAAAATAAGTGAGGTGATGGTTATGTTAACTAGTTTGATTTAAGCATTTCACATTGTATATCAAATAATTACATAGTACCACATAAATGTGTACAGTTATGATTTAATAAAAATTAAGTAAAAATAGAAAAATAAAAAAAAAACATTTTGATACAAAGGAAAAAAAAGAAATCCCCTTATGCCATAGCAAAGATGTCAGAATAATATCATAGTTCTTTTAGCAAGTAATTATTTTTGTTAATAAAAATACTCCTGTCTTACTATGAGCCTTTAGTAGAAACCAAATATCCAGAGGACCAATCAGCAGTCTGATGCATATAACCACAAAACAGGGTATGCTCAACAACTTTTAGTCATTAACTGGAAGAAGTACATATGCAATGCAATGCAACCTGGACAGAAAAACCCAAACACATAAGTACACAAGTACATACTTCACACTCCCAAAAAGCATGTTACATGTGAAATTTACTAAATGTAAAATATAAATGTCTTAACACAATAACTAAGAAAGTGCCGTGAAGGCTATGTTGACCAGTTTGATGAAAATACTTCAGATTGTATATAAAACCAGCACATTGTACCCCATGATTGCATTCGTGTACACAGCTATGATTTAATAAAAAAAAATATATATATGTTTTGTGAATTTTAAATATTGGTCTCTGGTTTAATTTTTTATTTGTATAAATATAAAGGGTACAAGTACAATTTTTTTACATGGATATATTGCATGATATATGATAAAGAAGATGTGGCATATACCCATAATGGAATACTACTCAGTCATAAAGAAGAATAAAATCATGTATTTTGCAGCAACGTGGATGCAGCTGCAGGGCATTACCTTAAGTGAAACAACTCAGAAACATAAAAAGTGTATATTTTTAAGTCATACTTCTATTCTCCTTTCAGTCTGCAAATATGTCATTATAGGGTATTCCCCATGACCTTAGTAAGGAGTATGAAAACCCCTAGGCCTTGTTTACAGTTGGTTGTGCTTGAAATGTCAGTAGTACCAAGATGTTGATTCTGAGGCCATTCAGAGATGGACCTGAAAAACCACAGGGCAGAACACATGTTTTCCCGCCTTATGTGAATGGAGAGACATCCAAAGGCTAGTTTCACAACTAATCTAAGAACGTTGGTGTGGTCTAGCCTAATTATCAGAGACCTAGAAGAAAGGTCAGACCCTTGGTAAAAAGGCCATCTAGAAAAAAGAGAGGTAGAAAAGACTCTAAGAACAATCCTTGGATATAAATATAACTGATGTACATAAATGTTCTACAGCAGAACCCCAAAACACAAAATGGTCTTAATAATCCAGGAAATATGGTAACCTACTCTAAGACCATTGGTTAGCCTCCTGCCCAACCAACCTGATGGGTATCAAATGGGACTGTAGACAAGTGACTATGTTAGCACTGGTGGAGGCTGTCTGAGTACTCAACAAGATTTATTTGCCTCAGAAAAGCCTGCCTGGCTGTTTTTCAGTGCAAGATGCCAACAATATTTATTAACTGTGACTTTTTAAGGGTTTTTCTCCTGTTTGTTGCAATTCTGCCTTATATTGGTTGAAATGACGTCTTGACAACCCCGTATGCCACCAGCTTTGAGAAACCATTTTGAAACGGAAGTATATCATCTTGTGGAAGAAACATTTGATCTGAAACAGTGATTGATACTTGGTAGGATTGTAGTAACACTAGGAGTGGGGTAAAGAAACAAACTCTTAATAGTTAACCTCCAATTTTACTCAAAATATTTTCTTCCCAAACTTTTCTCTCTTTTCTAAAAATTCTCTACTGGTCTTTAGAAATTGAGGCCCAAAGAAAGAGGACTTCCTCAATGATTAGAGTCATTAGACCAATAAGAGCAATTGGTCATTTCAGATTTTCCAAACTATTGAAGAAACAGAGAAATAAAGAAATTATGATGCTGCTTAGAGTGACTTGAATGACTACCAGAAGGAAAAACAGTCACAGTTGTATCATGGAGCTAAGAAGATAGGATAGAATGTTGGGAATTTTTTTCATGCTTTATTGGATTGCCATGCCTAGAAATAAAAGAAGACACCTACAATTTGAAGGCTGTTTCTCCAAGGTGTCTAACTTGTCTAGAATAAAGATTTTAGTTGAATGCCAACCAACTGCCAAGCTAAATAATGTAAGGAAACATGACAAAGGCAAATAAGTAGATTAAGCATAAATAAATAGTAATTATATCACAATAATCAATAGCAGAAGTGAGAATTATAAGCCCTAATGATAATTCATTTTTAAAAAAATTTTTACATAAAAAATAATAAATGATTTATTTATTTTTTATTAAGTTATATATACATAGATCATGAATACATTTATGCCTTTTTGGGATTCAATGTGTTGATTATTTGTATAAATTGGAGTGGTTATATCCTTACTTACAGTGTTAAGACATTTGTGTTCAATACTTGATAGATTTGACTTGTACCCTTGCAATATGCTTCATAGGTGAGGTCCTATGGCTCCCATTAACCCTCTATCAAACCACCGCCCTCCCTTTCCATGCCCCTCCCCTTCCCTGCTTCATCCTGGGTTATAGTTGTGTTTCATCTCTCATATGAAAGTGTGAGTGATTATAAATTGGTTTCACAGCAGTACTGAGAACATTGGATTTTTTTTCCATTCCTGAGATATTTTACTAAGAAGAATATTTTCCAGTTCCATTCATGTAAACATAAAGAGGTAAAGTCTCCATCTTTTTTAATGCTGCATAGTATTCCATGGTATACATGTATCACAATTTATTGATTCATTCATGGGCCAATGGGCACTTGGGCTTCTTCCAAGACTTGGCAATGATGAATTGAGCTGCAATGCACAATCTGGTGCATATATCTTTGTTGCCAATTGATTTTGGGTCTTTTGGATACACACCTAGTACAGGAATTGCAGGATCAAATGGCAGGTCTACATTTAGATCTCTGAGTGTTCTCCAAACTTCTTTCCAAAAGGAACGTACTAGCTTGCATTCCCACCAGCAGTGCAGAAGTGTTCCCTTTTCTCCACGTCCATGCCAACATATGTAGTTTTGGGATTTTGTGATGTGGGCTAATCTTACTGGAGTTAGATGATATCTCCAAGTGGTTTTGGTTTGCATTTCTCTGATGATTAAAGATGATGAGCATTTTTTCATGTGTCTGTAGACTGTGCACCCGTCTTCTGTTCATGTCTCTTGCCCACAATAAAATGGAATCACTTGTTCATTTCTTATTAATAAATTTGAGTTCTCTGTGGATTCTGGTTATTAGACCTTTGTCAGAAATATAACCTGCAAAAATCCTCTCCCATTCTGAGGGCTGTCTGCTTGCTTTACTTACTATGTGTTCTGTGGTTCTTTTTTTTTTTTTTTAATGTTTTCTTTTTTGTACTTTTTTCTTTATTTCAACAAATTTAGGGAGTTCAAATCTTTTTCATTATGTGGCTGTATTGTATCATGCTTAAGCCAGATTTTATTGTACCCATAACCAGAATAGTTTACATTGTATCCAATAGCAATTTTTTTATTCCTCACCCTCCCACCTTCTTAGCTTCCAATGTCCATCACACCACTTTATGACCATTTATCAATTGCTTAGCTCCCACTTATTAATGAAAACTTGTGGAATTCATCTTTCCATTCCTGAGATAATCCTTGTATAGTAATGGTATTCAGTTCCATCCAACTTGCTGCAAAAGACATTATTTCGTTCCTTTTTATGGTATTATAATATGTCACATTTTCTTTATCCACTCATCAGTTGAGTGGCACTTAGGTGGATTCCAGGTCTTTACAATTGTGAATTATATTGCAATGTAAACATTTAGGGACCAGTGTCTTTTTGATGTAATGATTTATTTCCCTTTAAGTAGATACCCAGTAGTGATATCCCTTGACCAAATGCTAGAAATCTCAATACTGTTTTCCATAGAGGTTGTGCTAATTTGTATTCCACTAACAGTGTGCAAGTGTTCCCTTTGCACCTTATCCACACCAACATTTATCCTTATTTGACTCTGTAATAGTGGTCATTCTGACAGGTGTAAGTGTTATCCATTGTGGTTTTAATTTGCATTTCCCTAATGATTAGTGTTATTGAGCCTTTTTTAATATGTTTGGTGGTGATTTGTATATCTTCTTAGAAAAAAATCTATTCATGTTTTTTGCCCATTCTTTGAATTTTTTTTTTTTTTTTTTTTTTTTTGCTTGCTGATTTGTTTGAGTTCTTTGAAGAGTCTGGATATTAATCCTTTGCTGGATTTATAGTTTGTGAATATTTTCTCCCATTCTGTAGGTTGTCTATTTATCCTGCCAATTATTTCCTTTACTATATGGAAAAATTTTAGTTTAATTGATTTCCATTTATTTATTTTTCTTGTTGCTATATTTGCTTTTGAGGTCTTAGCCATAAATTCATTGCCAAAGCCAATCTCCAGAAAAGTTTTTCCTACACTTACTTTAGAATTTTTATGGTTTCGGGTCTTATGTTTAAGTCTTTAATCCATCTCCTATCATTAGCTATACACTAATAAGTCAAGCCAGAGTCAAATCAATAACATTTACATAGCTTCAAAGAAAATAAAATATCTAGAAATATACTAACCAAGGAGCTGACAGATACATAATATTCTGGTGATGGGTGCACTGAGGACCCTCACTTCAGCATTCTATGATTCATCTGTATATCAAAAACTCTTGTGCTCCCTAAATCTATTGAAATAATAAAAATAAATGTACAACTTTTATAGAAAATCGGAGATAAGTAATTGGTAAAACCAAAAAGATAATAGAAAGGCAAATCCTAGATGAAAATCAACTAACAATATACTTTCATGTATATTTTCTCCTATAATAAAAATAGGAATATAAAAAAATTATTTAGAAAAAATATTAATAAGGGTGAGGAGTAAAATAATGAAGATTCAGCTGAGTATATTTGAAAATAAAATTCTAACTCTTTTACCATGGAACTTTTAATATGTTTCCCATATCAATTTTAATTTAAACATTTCATCTTTTCTAGTAATTGTTCATTTTTAATGTGTGAGGATCTGGTGATACCTAAGACATCATACTATCATTTTTATGTATTAACTTAGTCTGTTACAATTAATAAAATTTGTATGTTATAGATCTTAGTAGGTAGGACCTTCTAGAATACGTATATCCCAGGATGTGAAAACTTAGGTTTGCATAGTTAGTTTTCCTTTTTAAAATATCTGCTTAATTGAAATATTTAAACTCACTAGTATATGCTTTGTGGGTTTTTATTGCGTGCAACTGTTTGGAAAAGCCGTTTTATACAGATGGTCTTTTTATTTACACCGGGCCATGTAAGAATGGGCCTTTGTCCTAGAATATTTCCTTATGAAGAGATAGAGCCCATACCACCTGTGCCAGGCTTATCACCTGGAATAGGATTAGCATTCCCTGTTTCTGATTCATTGAGACCTAAAGGGAGCTGACTTCTCCCTTCCACCAAGTTGCCATCTTTAAAGCATAGAACAAGCCCTCATCAGATTCTAAATCTACCTTGATCTTGAACTTCCCAGCCTCCAGAACTGTGAGCAATAAATTTTTGCTGTTTATAAATTACCTAGTCTAAGGTGTTTTATTATAGTCAACTGAACAGACTAAGATAGAAATTAGTACTGAGAAATAAAAGTGCAGTGGCTATAATAACTGAAAATGTGGAAGCAGCTTTTAATCTGGGAAATGGGCAGAGGCTAGAAGAGTTTAGAAGTTAATGCAAGAAAAAAAACCTTATTTCTGTTAATATATAAATATCTCTCCTAAATTTGTTTTAATGTGTACTTTTTTGTGATTACTCTGCTTATTACTTCCTGTGTTTAGCCTTGCCTGCTAGGCTAAGCACAAATACACATGCATATAAATGAACCATATTAATATTGATGTATATGTATGTAACACTCCTATTTGTTAAAATTGATAAAAATTAAACATATAATATAACATTCAAAAGTCATTTATTTTGAAACTATATACTTTTATTTCAGATTTTGAGAATTATTGTTGTTCTTCATTTGAAGAATGTTAGCAGCCTAGAATTTTCTTGACACAAGAAATGGAATCAGCCAGGCTCCCTACAGGAATTTCTCTATTTTTTAATGTATAGTCTGGGTGCTGGTGCACATAGCTATGATATTTAGTGGTAAGCAAAGGTGTTGTTATTAGCATTTTGAGTTTAATTTTAAAAGTGACAGAAGTTGAGAACACATCTTAGGTCTTTTAACAAATTGAGTTTAGGTAAATCCTTTGAAACCTGTGCAATTTAATATATTACTGTGACTTAACTTGCTAATTTGGGCAGCCAACTGAAGCTAAAGAAAAAATTGTTAAGAGTTTCTTTATTGAATCCCAAGAGATGAGTAACAGTCAGAATCTGACTGTCAAGAGGCTTTAAGGGACTAAACAAAAGCAAAGCAGCTTCTGTAACTAGGTATCAAATGAAATAAAGAGCTCAGGATTAATTAATTCATCCCCACACCTCTGTATGGAGCACCCTCCACAAAGGCACCCAAGGACTAGTCAGAAGCTTTGGCAGAGGCAACGCTTGGTTTAGATGTTACCTTCTCACCATGGGTACCAGCAAATATGAAGGTATTCTAAGCAGCACTGTGAACCAAAGATAGTTGGCAAATAGAAGCATAAACTGGAGAGGAAGAAACATAGCAGGTGCTACCTGTTAACTGATTCAGAAAACCTGGGCTGTGGTCACAGGTGGAGCATACTTTCAGCTGGGCTAGAGCAGATAAGCAGATTGGGGTCATTGTAGTTTAAGTATAAGATATGATCTTGCTCCATTTTCTACTCACAGATGGCAAAGCCAGGTGACACATGTGTTTAAGAACTCATAAAAAAAAAACTCATAAAAAAAACAACTAAATTGTTGAGGATTGTCTGGTATGTAAATGTTGTACATATTAGATGTATGTAATTCAATGAGTTTGGGGATAAGTATACACCCATGAAAATATTACAGTTATCAAGGCTATACATCCATCTATCACTTCCCAAAATATCCTCTCACCTCCTTTATTAGTAGTACTAGTAACGTGTGTGTGTGTGTGTGTGTGTGTGTAAGAACACTTGACACAAGACCTACTCTCTTGGCAAATTTCAAGTGTCCAATGCAGCATGTTTAGCTATCGGCACTATGCTTTATGGTAGATTTATCATGCGTAACTGAAACTTCATACCCAATGACTATAATCTCTCCACTTCCTCTTCCCCCAGTCTCTGGCAACTACTATTCTACTCCCCTCTTCTAAGAACTCATGTCCTTTTGCCTAACAACTCCTACACATTTATTCACATGCTACAACAACTTTTATCCCTGCCTAGTGGCCTGTGAGGCCCCTTGTGATGTGAATGCAACGCACCAGCCTCATCCTCTCTGAGGTTCCTTATCATTCACTACAATCCAGCTATGCTAGAATTCCTCATAGTTTTTAGAAAATAGTCAGTGTTGGCCAGGCACAGTGGCTCATGCCTAGAGTCCCAGCAGTATGAAAGGCCAAGGTGAGATTACTTGAGCTCAGATGTTCAAGACCAGCCTGAGCAAGAATGAGACCCTGTCTCTACTAAAAATTGGAAAATTAGCCAAGCATTGTGGTGGGTGCCTGTAGTCCCAGCTACTCAGGAGACTGAGGCAGGAGTATCCCTCGCACCCAGGAGATTGAGGTTACTATGAGCTATGACAGCAAGGCACTGCAGCCTGGGGCAACAGAATAAGTCTCTGTCGAGAAAAAAAAGAGGGATGAGAAGTGGATATGAAAGCGGGAGGGAGAAGGAAAAAAGGAAGAAAGAAAACAGCCAACAGCCAGTCTAATGCTACTTATGTCTGTAGTTCCTTTGCCTAAAATACTCTTCCCCCAGATACTGCCTGGCTTATTTCTTGTTTTTTCTTTAGTTCTCTTAAAAGCCATCTTCTCATAGTGACTCATTCTGCTCAACATCTCTAAAGTTTTAGACCCTGTTTCTCTTGTTCTCCTTCCCCTGATTCAGTCCTTAATTGCAGTTTGTAACATCACCTTATATACAATATTTTTATTTACTTAATTTCATCTTCCCACCCCACCACTACCAGTGTAAGCTCTGTGAAGATGGGGTCATTCCCTCCTGTGTCTCTGCTGCATTTCATTATCTGTAATAGAATCCATCTATCACGTGATTGGCTCCAATGATCAGTTAGGCATAGACTTTAGAGCAGGACTGCCTAAAACACTTACTAGTTATGCAATCTTTGTCTTCTTTCATTAAGTGGAAATAATAATATCTGCTCAAGATTATTGTGAAGATTACAGGAGTCACTGTGTGTAAAGTATGGAGCAGAGTGTTTGGCCTACAGCAGGCTTTGTTCAAATGATTTTTATTAATCAGCTTTAACAATAGATAATTCTCTTATTTGCTGTCATAACTGAGCTGATGTTTAATACGTGATCACTACCACATTATTGGTAATGGGATCAGTAACTTGCTTCACATTTTTGGTGGTGGTGTTCACACTTGGATCAGGAACATAGAGGAGGGAACGGAATGTAGGGGAACTTGAATGATCTGCTACTCAGCAAGAATGATGAAGCAAACAGAAGAAAGATTAGATCCTGAGAAACCAATTCATTGAAGGGACCATTTACAGAAGAAAATGAGGATGAGAAAATGATAAATGAGGAAAGATTGTGAACTAGTTTTAATTTCTTAAGGGCAAAGTCTAAGTCCCAGAAATCCACAGGTGCCTGACCTGATGCAGCAGCAATGCACCTGTAACCAGCCCCCTTCCTCTGCACACAGGCCCCAGAGCAGGTGCACCAGGCTACATACTCATTGTTAGTCACATGCAGTCATACACTTAGAGACCCTGCTTATGTTGCTCCAATTAATCAAGCTCTTCATATACTCAGCTTATCTCATTTCTGAGATAAACAATGTCAGCCAGGAATTCTCCAAGGGCTGTCCTGGGCCTGTGGCCACCATGCTTTTCTGAGCTTACGCTCCAGCTTATCTTGATTCCAATAGACCTACTGCACCCTCCTACTGAGAAATTCACTAATAACTGAGAATATTTCCTCCTTCTTTCTTTCCAAGCCTACCCTCTATCATTTCTACTGTATTTGTGTTCACAATAGAACACAGTAAACTCCAGGTCTGAACTGTAAGCAGAACAGATTACCTTCCTGGTTTTATACCTGGTAGGAATGGACAGTGCCGTCCATCCCTAATCATTGAGAAAACCACCCTGATCCTCTAGAATAGTAAGTACTGTGTTCTGGGGTTCCAGCCAAAATGATATGGTCAGCAGTACTAGGTGACATCTCTGCCTTGGGGCAATTTAATCACATGTTTGCCTCTTAATTACCAGATTCTTAGGAAGTTCTGGTAAGATTACTTAGGCCAAAGGTCGACATTGTAAGGATGACACAGAGTTTTTCTGACACTGTTGTGGACCAATATTTACAACTTCTCAAAATCCTGTTGAGCTGCTCTTTCTTGCAACATAGTCATATATCCTCGGGCTCTTTTTGAACTCTTCATGCCAATTCATGAAGAGGGGTGATGTATGTGTGCAAATAGCCCATATCTGTCACTTGCAGAGGTGTATCTTATACCTCATCCAAATATTTGATAACTTCTCCACTACAGTACCTTGTCAGTAGTTTATTAATTAGAAGGCATTAAACTATTTTTGTTCAGGAACCCAGAGTTTTCTGAAAATCACTGTAAACAGCAGTCACCTTTCCCTAAAAGATTCCATGTACAGCAGAAGAGAAACCCAAAGAAGCACTTTGTGGCTGAGTTTGCTGCTCACAGCACAGAGAAATCTGACAAAATGCTCTGGGATCTCCCCTTCCTAAGTTTCTATCAGTATCTTAAAATTTGATCATGGCTGTAAAGGCAATAATCTGAAGGAAAGAGAAAAGTGAGAGTGACCATTGTACCAGATTTGTACAATGGAGGTGATGCACTTACATTTTCTTTTTTTTTTTTTTTTTTTTTTTTGTAATGACCAAATCGTGGTATTTATTTTTTTATTAAGTCTTTTGTACATAGATCATAAATACATTTATGCCAATTTCAGTGTGTTGATTATTTTTACAAATTGGAGTGTTTACATCATACTAGTCAGCATAGCTTTCACCTCATTTGCCCTTTGGAAATATAATACTACCAGATGAACTATGACCAATCAGGTAGAGAATGGCATCACCAAAATCTCTTCTGGCAAGTCAAAGTTTAATATCATTTGTGCATTCAGTAAAAATATTTTAATTACCCACTCTATGTTAAGCTATAATCTAGGCCCTGGGTTATAAATGGGATTGGGATAGATAAAATACAGGATGTTATGGTGCTTGTATTTTAGATGAGAAGGGCAATAAACATATAACAATAAATAAGGTAATTTAAAACAAAGTAATGGTTCCAGATAATCAATTATACTACTGGAGTGAAGTGTGCTACTTTACTTAGACTGATTAGCAAAGGTCTGTCTAGGAAGAGTACATTTGAGCTGAGAAGAAGCTTAACATAATTGGAGGACAGAAAGAAATCTAGTGTCACAGAAGCATTGCATGCAGAAGGACTGGACACAGAGACAGACAAAACAGTCTAGCCATATAAAGGGTTCAAGAATCCTCACAACCCAAAACTCGAATCAGGGGCAAATTCTCTTCAAATGGGAAACATCGAAAATGTTTTCACTATACACCTGTGCCAGGAACTGAGGGGTCCCTCCTTGAATCTTCATTTTGATAGAGGTCATCCTCTGTGTATTTAAACCCTGACTTTTATTATTTATTGCTCCAAACAACTACTTGAAATTCCACTTTCCTCTCTGGACTCTAGCAGCCTGCCTCAAAATAGCCCATCTAAGTATGTTCTACAGGTGGTAATGGTCTCTCAACAGTGGACAAGCTGATCTAATGTCTTGCTCATGGGTAAGAGTGCAGCCTGATATGTGATTATGAAACCCTGTCGGATAACCCCAAAATTCCCAACATGGAGTTATAAAGTTCTACTAAAATCTCAGCATAATCTGTTCAATTATCCCAACCAAGGCAAGAGGTTGACTGGATATCTCTATGAACTCTGAACACTTTCTGTTTTCCAATAGGTTTGATCAAATATATCTCAATTAATTAGATAATTTGAGAATGTACATTTAAAAGACTACCAAAAGGCAAACTATAAATAATAATGAAAATAACAATATTAATAAGCCAAAATAGCAAAGAAAAGCAAACACATAGTTTAACTGACATCTAATCACTCCTTTGCCTCACTGCCTTAGGCCTGCCTCTGCACATTAAAATTTCCCTCAAACCCCATGTCCTTCTTATTATTATTCAAAATATGAATTTCTCCCCTGAATATGTACATTTACAAAAACACACATAGACACACACAATCTCAGGGAAGTAGTAATGCCAGTTCAACCCTGTCTTCGCTCTGACAAGAGACATCTCATATGTTATTATTGTCTTTAAATATCCCTGGAGGTGAATCAACACTGTGGAGCTGAGGCCCTCATGTCTCTTCTATACCTGTGCTGAGAAGACAAAAGGGGAAAGATTTTAATAAGAGCACAAACGATGCAGAGACGTCAAAGAGGGAACCGAGTAAGACAACACCACTTGATCTGTCACTGAATTTATTTCAGGCAGCATTTATTGAGAAATATTACTTTCAGGCAGAACCAGTTGCATAATTTGTGAGGTTTGTGCAAAATGAAAGTGTAATGTCTCTCTTATGAAAACTAAGAATTTCACAATGACAGCAGTGGAACATTAAACCCAGCACTAGTCCCTTCACAGCGTGAGATCCTTTGTGGCCCTAACTCAGGCTTTTGTCATGAACACAGACACAAATGTCTAAATCCTATTTTCAAACAACTAAGAGAAAAGAGGACCAGAAACCTAAATAACTACCTTTCAGAGTAGTAAAAGATGAGTGTTTATGAAGATCAGTTTGATTTGGGGAGTACAGAGGAGATTTCACTTGGGTGATCCTGGGAAGCTTCCATGAGGAAGAGGCATCTGAATTACAGTTTGAAGAATTGATAGTGAAGAATATGTACGTAGCCAAAGGAGAAAAGATGCTGCTGGAAGATTAAAAAAAAAAAAAAAAAAAAAACCAGATTCCTAAAAGGATCAGTATCTTTGCTAGAACAAACTGTTTTAATAAAATCATGTTTAAGATACAGACATGGTGTACCTTTCATGTATAAGGTGAAACTAATGTCACCAGAATTGCTTTAGGCTTCTTTTCCACTTCTCCAAGAATTTTTTTTTAATCCGTGATTCTTGTGCCAAGCAGAGCTGATGCCCTGAACTCCTAGTGTCCTGGGTGTTGGCTCCCATGGGAAAGACAGTGCTGGGAACATGGGGAGAGACATGGTTCCAAATTGAACTGTGGGAAAAGAAGAGGATCTTAATATCAAGGAATGGAAATCAGAGGGAAAGGGAAAAAAGAAGATAGAAAATAGAAGAATGAGTTAGAGGTTGAACAAACAAAAGGCTTACCATTGTTTTTCAAACCATGAGTTAACTACAACCAACATGACCAGAGTAACTGTTACAGTCAAACAGATCAGTATCAGAAGGATGGAGTATCTGCCTGGTTGGGGATAAAATACAAATATCAATCCATAAAATACAGCAGAACCTTCATAGATGACCACCTCCCTTCACTGACCACCTCCTTATGTTGACCTAATGTTCATGGGTTGGACATGCACCACATGTACGTATCAGTACAGGAGGCCTGCTTCCTTATGTTGACCACCTGCTTATGTTGACCTAATGTTCATGGGTTGGTCATGGACCACATGTATGTATCAGTACAGGAGGCCTGCTTCCTTATGTTGACCACCTGCTTATGTTGACCAGTTTGTTACAGTCCCTTGGGCAGTCAACTTACAGTGAAGCTTTCTCATTTCACCAGCCCACCTAGAGTCTTCATCTGTGTTGTCTACAGCCCTCATTTTAGTTCCTCCTGAGTCTGTCTGTGGTCTCCCCCCACCCTCTTCCATCACATTACTAGTTCACCTTTTCATTCTTTTTTAGTACCTCTAATCCCCTCTTGCATTTTCTTCAAATTTAACTGCAGTCATTCTCTACCCTTCTGCATTTGGATTTTCCTAATTTTATCCTTCTGTTGCTACCCATTTTCTCTGCTCCTCACTCAAAAGCCGTAGGGCCATCTTCCATTACTTCCCAGCTGGGCCCCCACTTATTCTTACCCCAGTGGATGATTATATCATGGCCTCCAAGACTGCTGTGCTTCACTCGGCAATACAGGCCAGCCGCCTCCCCAGCCGCCACGTCCAGGGTCACTTGGAGATACCATGTCCCGTCAGCATTGGGCAGGAGGTCGCCTTGCCGAGTGCCTGGCTGCTTCTGCTCACCCCGCATCCACATCACCCACACAGGCTTTGGGTAGAACCCTGAGACATGGCAGACCAGCAGCAGACGGCCAGGCCCAGGGCTGGGGCCACTGGACAGCCAGACCTGGGGCTTCACTAGACAAGAGAAGATGGGGAGAAATGGAATTTAAGGGGAACCCCAGGCTAGAGCTCAGGGACTCTGGTACTTTAGAAGTTTGAGCAATCACTTCTTTCTCTTGTCTAAGAAATAATCCTAAACCCACACCTCTCACCCTCCACCCTCTCAATGTGTGTTTCAAATGATAATAAGAACTGGCAACTTGGAATACAAAAGCTAAAGCCCTAGTGCTAGGAGAGGAGGCTCACCTTGTCGTTCCAGTTCTGACCTTCCTGCTGCAAGGAGGCCTGCCAGAAATCGAGGGCAGGTATAACCAAGAAGGGTCTGCACTATTTCTTTAATATCTCTGTAGCGATTGAGCACCTTGCAGACATTCTGGGCCTGACTCCCTGCTCCTGGAGATGGCTCCCACGAAGTTCCTTGAAAACTCAGGAAATCTGATCCTTGATATGCCCCATTTAAGAAGAATTCAGAGGTCTTTCCAGCATGAATTCTACAGCCGGCTGATATCTGGACTTCAAAGGGATCTGAGGGCAGACAGGGAAGAGAGAATCAATATGAAAAGAAGGATAGAAAAAAAATAAACAATTTAGAAAGTAATGAGTCTCAAGGGAAGAAATTTTTTCTGGGAAATCATATGGAAGACTAGATGAAAAGGGGAAGGTAATTTGTGGGAGGAAAATTTGAAGATAATAAAGGTACTGTAAAATAGTTAACAGGGAAGGGGTAGATGGGAAGGATAGTCTGGAAGAACTCCTGTGAGAGTGGTAAGGTCCAGGGCGTGTGAACAATCAGGCTAAGGAGGAAAGCGGCCAGAAGCCTGGTTGGGAAAAACTGAGTGTGAGGCCAGGAATGATGGGCAGAAAATCAAAAAGAGACAACAATTCCAAGGATCCAGGACTTGAGGGCATGTTGGGGGCATGCAGAGATGTGCACATGCAGACCCTTCCCTGTATATGGGGAGGTGTAATGATGGGTGCAGCAGAGGGGGGAGGGGGGAGAAAAATGGAAACAAGAAACAAGGTCAAAGGTTGAGTGAGGGCCAGAGCCATAGACGACCTCTCAGGCAAATTGTCAGCTTGCAACAATGAACTCACATTCTAACTGAAATTGAGTGACATAGGCTGGTAGTTCTCTGGTAAAGGCATGCAGGTAAAACTGGAACAGCGCCTGTATGTGCTTCATCTCCTCCTTGCTGAAGGTTCCCCGGGACCAGGGCCGCAGGAAGCGGATGGTGCCCACGACCCAGTCCCAGGAGTGAGTCTCCAGGTCCCCCAGCCAGGCTAAGCCCAGGGTGCGCGCCCAGCTGTGGTTGGCAAAGGAAGAGATCTGGAGCATGCGGAAGGTGGGGGGCTCTTCTGCTGCTGGATGACGGGATCCTGGAGCTGGGGGAGCCAAAAGAGCGAAGGACAGGTGGAGAGAAGGCAAAGAGGCCACAGGAGGAAGAGGGGCAGGACAGGAGAGGAAAGAGGAGATAGTTAGCAGGATGCACATATTCCAGGACCCTCTCCCCGGGGCCGAATTCCTCTCCCCAAAATCAGAGTTAGAAGCCAAGACTGTAGGCAAGAATTCTGAGGCTGGAAGGTAGACTCCAGGAGCATCGCTGGGAAGCACCGCTCCCTTTCCCAGGTCCTCCCCAGGGCTCTGTCACACACACCCCACCCCACCCCTACACACAGACACACTGCCCTACGCAGGTGTCATTCCTTCCTCCGGAGCTCTTCTTACCTGCCATGCCTTCCCCAGGGCAGCAGAGTTCCCTGGAGAGGAACAGGATCAGGGGAAGGAGCAGCATCAGAGCTCTGTCAGGGGCGGGATGCCTCCGCAGGACACCTGCCCTGGGATCTCAGACATCAGGGCCCTCCTAGTACCCTCTGTTGCTGTCAGCTGACTTCCCCTGCCACACAGACGGGGCAAACCTCTCCCTATGCCCACTTCCTTACAAGAAAAGCCCCGCTACCTCCCTTCACCACAGCCTCCCCCAGGGTCTCTCATTTCCCCTTCATCCCTCCCACTGTCTGCCTTCCAGATTTTCTCCCGTCTCTTGCCGACATCCTCCCGGTCCCCTCTATTGCACTATCTGCTGTAAAAGAAGTCCTGGCTCAGAAAAAAATCTGTGGTCTAGCTAAAAAATGTAGTAGCTTTTGACCTTGGAGAAGTCAAAGGCACACTTGGGTTGCCAATGTTCTCGTCTTTGAGAAGCGATGGACGTGACTCCGGGTGGCACCCAGCGACCTGTCCAGCCGGCTTCTTGCTCCCACCTCTCTGCGGTCTTCCCCTCCACCTGTATGCCGCCGGGCCTCTTTCTCCCTCTTCTTGTTCTCCCATTTTACTCTACTGATCCCTTTTTTTGCCTCCATGTCCACTTTTGCTCTTCTCACATGCCTGCCTGTTCTCCCTGGTCCCTGGGTCTCTCTCCTGTTCCATCCTGTGTTCTTCTCAAATCATTATCAGATGACACTAGGTTATTCTGAGCACAGCTAATGAAATGCCCGTTTGCTCTGTTTGCTCTGCCAAAGCACTTTTCACAGTTGAAATGGTCCATGAGTGGGTCTGCCTTGGAGATAGTAAGCTGGGGTGCAGGCAGACTTTGCCCACACTCTGTAGGTTGGTCTCCAGGGCGTGTACAGGGGCCTCAGGTCTCTACCCAAATGAGATGAGAATGTTTAGGAGCCTGTGGGCTAGCGTCACATCACCTTGGGAACAAAGGGAGAGTGAGGGCAGGCATGTGGGCTTCCATTGCAGCTCATGGGCACAGGTACTGAGTCTTTATTTTTGTTCCTTTTTCACTGATATTTTTCATGGTAGCCTGAACTGACATATACAAAAAATGTGCCAGACACTAAGAAACATAACACAAAATCCAACCCCAAACCTCTACTTTTCTTTTAGAAAGGGCTTACGGAACAGTGATCAGAATTACTGAAAAAGGTCCAAACTCAGTATCATCTTAGCATTGCTTCTAAATTCAAAGGTTAAAGAAATATCTTTAAAAGTTCCAGACAAAAAATAATGGCTATTCCCAAGAAGAAAATGACACTGGCTTCAGATGCCTCATATGTGATGCAGTGAGAAAATATTGAAGAATTCTGGTAAACTCAGTAATCCTAAATTCTTTACTGAGGTATGATATGATATGATTCTTTACTGAGAATGATAAATTCTTTATCATTCTCCTACCAGGGAAAAATTGATCAATTTCTGAACATTCTACAACTCAAACAAATATTCCACATAACATCAAATCAAATATTAATGTGAATGAAGAACTCAAGAAATGATACAAAGAAAAGACTAGTATAAAATAATTTTCAAAAACAGAGTTATCTCTAAATAGTTGTTTAACATATACTTATAAAACTTAACACAGCTGGTTAGTATTTGAGAAAAAAGCTAATAATTAGGAAATTAAATCTTATGTTATTTTGCTGAAATCTGGGAAAGAGATGAAAAGAAAGGGGAGAGATTGGTTTTATTTTAAATTATGTCTTATTGGTTATAAAAGTGGAATAGAAAATGCAGGCAATCAGAAACATTGGTTAAGTTATGATGTTTGTAGAAGAGAAGGAAGGGGAGACCACTAACATTTAGCTCTTTATCTCTTATTTATTTTTTATTTCTAGTTAATGTGAGGATACAAACAACCAGGCCAAAATATTTGATTTTGATGGGTAGTCTCTCTTATGGTTATGCCCCAGACTTAAAAGGTGTGCCAAACACCCCCACACTGTGCCTGTTCAGTGGAAGTACCCCAACCCACCTCTCTCTCCCTCTCCCTTGTTGCCCCTCCTCTGAAATTGAATTGAAGTGAGTTTTTCTCCCATGTGGACATGGCTTACATTGTCTACTGCCTTTATATTAGTTTTGAGTACATTGCGTAATTGCTTTTCCATTCTTGTGATACTTTACTAAGAAGAATGTGTTTCCATTCCATCCAAGATAGTACAAAAGATGTGAAGTCACTGTCTTATTTATGGCTGAATAGTATTCTATGGTATGCATGTACCACAATGGTTAATCCATTCCTGAGTTGATGGGCATTTAGGTTGTTTCCACATCTTGGCAATTGTAAATTGAGCTGTGATAAATAATCTAGTGCAAATGTCTTTAGGATAAAATGATTTTTTTTTCTTCAGGGTAAGGATGTCTAGTAGTAGAATTGCAGGCTCAAATGGGAGATCTAATTTGAGCTCTTTGAGGATTCTCCATTCTTCTTTTCAAAGAGATTGAATTAGTTTGCAGTCCTACCAATAGTGTAAAAGCGTTTCCCTCTCTCCACATCCACGCCAGCATCTGTAGCTTTGGGACTTTGTGATGTGAGCTAATCTTACTGGGATTAGGATATCTCAGGGTGGGTTTGATTTGCATTTCTCTGATGATTAGGAATGATGAATATTTTTTCAAATATTTTTTAGCTATTCATATGTCTTCCTTAGAGAAATCTCCTGCCCAGTGACAGATGGAATTGTTTGCTCTTTTTTTATTGATTAATTTGAGTTCTCTGTAAATCCTAGTTAACAAACCTTTGTCATATATGTAACATGCAAACATCTTTTCCCATTCTGAAGGTTGTCTATTAGCTTTGGTTGTTCTCCCCTTAGCTGTACAGAAGCTTTTGAGTTTATTTAAGTCCAATTTATTTATTTTTGTTGCTGCAATTGCCACAGAAATCTTCTTCATAAACTCTTTCCCCAGGCCAACATCTTCAAGAATTTTTCCCACACTTTCTTCTGGGATTTTTATAGTTTAATGCCTTACATTTAAATCTTTTATCCATCTTGAATCAATTTTTCTAAGTGGTAAAAGATGCAGATCCAGTCTAAGTCTTTTACATGTGGTTATCCAGTTCTCTCAGTACCATTTATTGAATAGGGATTCTTTTCCCCAGTGTATGCTCTTGTTTAGTTTATCAAAGATCAGGTGGCTATAAGATGTTAGTTTCATCTCTTTCTTTTCTATTCTGTTCCAAATGTCTACATCTCTATTTTTGTTCCAATTCCATGCTGTTTTGATCACTATAGACTTGTGGTATAGCCTAAAGTCTGGTAGCTTTGTCTGGTCTGCTCCCAGCTTTGTTTTTATTACTAAGAATTCCCTTGGCCACACAGGGTTTTGTTCCATACAAAACGAAGTACTATTTTTTCCAAATCTTGAAAACATGATGTTGGGATTTTAATGGGGATGGCATTGAATCTGTAGATTGCTTTGGGAAGTATAGACATTTTAACAATGTTAAATTGAAATCATTTCCACTTAGATCAGGAACCAAGCAAGGTTGCCCATTGTCTCCACTGCTCTTTAACATTCTAATGGAAGTTTTAGCCATTGCAATTAGGGAAGAAAAGGCGATCAAAGATATCCATATAGGGTCAGAAGAGATCAGTCTTTCACTCTTCACGAAAGTTTAATGATGTGATTGTATATCTGGAAAACACCAGGGATTCTACTACAAAACTCTTAGAAGTAACCAAGGAATACAGCAGTGTCTCAGGTTACAAAATCAACATTCACAAATCAGTAGCCTTTATATATACCAACAATAGTCAAGCTGAAAAAACAGTTAAGGACTCTTTTCCATTCACAGTAGTGCCAAAGAAGATGAAATTTTGGGGAGTTTATCTAATAAAGGATGTGAAAGATCTCTGTAAAGAGAACTATGAAACTCTAAGAAAAGAAATAGCTGAAAATATTAACAAATGGAAAAACATACCATGCTCATGGCTGGGAAGAATCAACATTGTTAAAATGTTCATGCTACCCAAAGCAATATTCAATTTTAATGCAATCCATATTAAAGCTCCACTATTATACTTTAAAGATCTTGAATACTTCATTTTATTAATATATGGAATCAGAAAAAAACTAGAATAGCCAAGACATTACTCAGAAATAAAACAAAGCAGGAGGAATCGTGCTACTAGACCTGAGACTGTACTATAAATCGGTAGTGATCAAAACAGCATGGTACTGGCACAAAAACAGAGAGGCAAATGTCTGGAACAGAATAGAGAACCAAGAGATGAACCTGGTTAAAAAAAAAAACTATAAGGATTTTTTTAGCAGAATGCAAGCTAAACATTCCAAAAGCAATTATATTTATATAACAACCATAAATCATTTACAAAAGTTCCAAAAAGCATAATACAAATGCTTAAGAACTAATTTCAAATACATAAGAACTAATTTAATAAAAGAAATGTAAGATTTGTACATGGAAAACCAAAAACATATTGCTAAGAGAAGTTAAAGATATAAATAAATGAAGAAACATTTCATGTATTCACAATAACATGAAAAATAACAACATTAAAAGAATAAAATTAGCTAAAAATGTAACATTTTAATTCATTTTACAACTACATATGTTATCAACAACACATTTTGTTTTTCTGGCAATAAAGTCTTTTTCTGGTTTTCATTTTGTTCCCTTTTTTTGCTTTGAATAAACAGAGTTGACTGAGAAATTTTGTACAACATTATTACTACACTTATTTAGCATGTTGTTTTCTTAAACTACCTAGACTGCTTATTTTCTTTTGAAGTTACTTTTCTACTGCTTAATTTATTCTGTGAACAAAATCATATCATCTTCAAATAATAATATTTTCACCTTTCTTTATTTTCACCCTCTTTTTTTTATTTATTTACCTAATAGGCAATAGCAGACAGCCTTGTCCTGTTTCTCCCTTTAGTGTTAAATCTTTTTTTTTTTTTAATTGAGTATACTTTCTATATTTTGGGTATAACTACTCTAAACCATCTAAGGAAATTCCTGTTTACTCCAAACTAACAAAATGTTTTCCTTTTTTAATCAATGGTTGATTAAAAAGCCTCAAATAATATTAAACATACCCTCAAAAATCTATTACTATGGACAACTACATGAATGTATTTTCTAATTTTCACTTATTCTTACACTTCCAGTAAAAACACTATTTGGTAGGTATTACCATATATACTCGAGTATAAGTTGACCCGAGTATAAGCCAACCCCCTTAATTTTACCCTAAAAACTGGGAAAACTTAGTGACTCGAGTATAAGCTGAGGTGGAAAATGCAGCAGCCACTGGTAAATTTCAAAAATAAAAATATATATACCCAAAACAATTACAATAATTGAGGAATCAGTAGGTTAAATGCTTTTCAATATTTATTGCTAAAGAAAAACTGCGAACTAGCAACAACAACTTTAAAACTTTAAATAAAGTGCAGAAAACCGTAGCTTAACAGGTAATCAAGCTAAATCACAAAGGTTAAAATCCTTCAAAACTGGATTCCTCCTCATCATCATCTGTAGGTCCAAATAGAGCTTCAGCTGTATCTGATGTGAGGGTATCAGCATAGACATTGTCATCATCACTGAGTTTGGAGATATCATCATCACTGCTGTCGTCTCATACAAAGCGCAGTCTTCACTGCCATCCATCGCATTACTAATGCCACATTTCTTGAAAGCGCCTTGCACCATTTCCTCTGGAATCTCTTCCCATGCATCACGAACCCACTTTGCTATCAGTTCTATGTCAGGCTTCTTTAGATTTC
>CAUYPK010004515.1:0-68472 GCA_963574355.1 Loris lydekkerianus
ATTCAAAAGTCCTTAGGGTAAAATGATTCAAGAAATACAGTACAATGACTCAGCATGGCCCAGCCTGAAACTGCCTCTACCTAGATACAGCCAACGTGGTACCATGCCATTGGCCCAACCCTGTCACGCACCTCATCCCCCGCCTTCTTTCCCCGCCCCTTCCCCATGCTCTATATAAGTGGCTGCTTGATGCAATAAAGTTGAGTTCCTGCTTAAAAAAAAAAAAAAAAAAAAGAAAAAAGAAATGAAATGAAATCAGAAAGGAAGAGCAAAGAGAGGGAAGGAGGGAGGGGAGTGGGGCTTTGGTGTGTGCCACACCTTTTGGGCGCAAGACACGACTGTAAGAGAGACTTTACCTAAAAAAGAAATCAGTGTTACCTGATTTATTGTACCCTCAATGAATCCCCAACAATAAAAAAAAAAAAAGAAAAAAAGAAATACAGTAATGTCTCAGTAATAACATCAATGTCCATAAACCAGTAGCCTTCACATATACCAGTAACAGTCAAGCTGAGAATCAAAGAAAAGACATAACACCCTTCATAGTAGCTTCAAAGAAAATGAAATACCTGGGAATATACCTAACAAAGGTCATGAAGGATCTCCACAGAAAGAACTATGAAACCCCGAGAAAAGAAATAGCAGATGTTAACATACAGAAGAACACATGAAGCTCACGTGTTCAACATTGTTAAAATGGGAAGAATCAACATTATTAAAATGTCTATACTAGCCAAAGCGACCTACAGATTTAATGCAATCCCCATTAAAACACCAACGGCATACTTTGAAGAACTTGAAAAAAACAGTTCTTTGCTTCACATGGAACTAGATAAGAAAACCACGAATAGTCAATGTAATTCTGAGAAATAAAAGCAAATCTGAAGGCATCACTTTATCAGACTTCAGGTTATACTACAACTCTACTGTGATCAAAGCAGCATGGTATTGGCACAAAAACAGAGACACAGGTCTATGGAACAGAAGAGAAAATCTAGAGATGAAACCTGCCTCTTATCACGATATTATCTTCAATAAACCGAACAAAGCATACATACACTGTGGAAAAGATTCCCTATTTAATAAGTGGTTCTGAGACAACTGGTTAGCCACTTGTGAAAGACTGAAACTGGACCCACACCTCTCACCACTTAAAAAAATTGACTCATACTGGATAAAAGATTTAAATCTAAGACACAAAATGATTAAAAAAAAAAACCTCAAGAAGAAAGTGTGGGAAAACTCTTGATACTGACATGGGGAAAGATTATAGGAAGAAGACCCCACTGGCAATTGTAGCAGCAACAAAAATAAATGGGATGTGATCAAGCTAACAAGCTTCTGCACAGCTAAAGACACTACAGTTAAAGCAAATAGACAACCTTCAGAATGGAAAAAGATATTCACATGCTACGAATCTGATAAAGGGCTGATAACCAGAATCTACAGAGAACTCAAACTGATCAACAAGAAGAGGGCAAACAATCCCATTGATCACGGGGCAAGAGACATGAACAGAACCTTCTCTCAAGAAGACAGATGAATGGCTAACAAACACATGAAAAAATGCTCATCATCCCTGATCATTAGAGAAATGCAAATTAAAACCACCTTGAGATATCACCTAACCCCAGGGAGAACAGCCCACATCACAAAGCCCCAAAGCTGCAGATGCCAGTGTGGGTATACACACTATTGGTGGGATTGCAAACTAATACAGCCTATTTGGGAAGAAGTATGGAGAATCCTCAAAAAGCTAAATGGAGACCTTCCGTTTGATCTTGCATCTCACTACTAATTATCAATCTAAAGAATTTTTTTTTTTTTTTTTTATGCGACAGAGCCTCAAGCTGTCACCCTGGTACAATGACATGGCATTACAGCTCACAGCAACCTCCAACTCCTGGGCTCAAGCGATTCTCCTGCCTCCGCCTCCCAAGTAGCTGGGATTACAGGTGCCTGCCACAATGCCTGGCTATTTTTTTGGTTACAGCCATCATTGCTGTTTGGCGGGCTCAGGCTGGATTCAAACCCACCAGCTCAGGTGTATGTGGCTGGCGCCTTAGCTGTTGGAGCCACAGACGCCAAGCCGAGAAGAAATTATTTTATTAAAAAAATTTCTTTTGAGACAGAGTCTCACTCTGTTGCCCCAGACTAGAGTGCTGTGGCGTCAGCCTAGATCACAGCAACCCCAAACCCCTGGATTTAAGTGATCCTCCTACCTCAGCCTCTTGAGTAGCTAAGACTACAGGAGCCCACCACGATATCTGGCTAATTTTTCTACTTTCAGTAAAGTAGAGTCTTGCTCTTGCTCTGGCTAGTCCCAAACTCCTGAGCTCAAGGGATCCTCCAGCTTTGGCTTCCCAGAGTGCTAGGATATAGGCGTGAGCCACTGCACCCAGACTAGTTTTATGATTTTATATTGTACTCTGGTCCTAATGGATGGATAAACAAGAACTCTCTAACTACATTTTCCTTTTTCAACCCTTCCCACACTAACAAGGAAATTAGCTCACTCATATTCACTACCCAATATGGTTCTGTTCCTAGTTACATGCTTTGACATCCAGCAAAAGTTCTAAATTGCTCAATTACTGAGTTGAATCACAGGCAGGGCTGAAATACATCCTTTAATGAATTATGGGATTGCCTGAGGTCTGCTTAGAGCTACCTGATTTTAGAATTAACGACAGAATAAATCTTAAGAGGAAGGCCAAGAGATTTGAATTTTATGCATATTACCTATTTGAGCAATATATTGTAACACTAGTTTTGCTGTAAATATCTTATTAGTACTAAGTATCAAAAGGAGTTCAGAAATACCCACCAATATACTTCATATTGCAACTTTAAATAAAATTAAATTTTAATTTACACTTTTTAGAATAGAACAATTATAGCTCACTTACAAGAATAACACTTAACATGAGCTGATGCATATAATGCTTAAAAAATGAAAGAAATGTCATTTAATGTTTAACTAGAATTGTCAGGTACAAACTATAAACTATAAAATAATGGACTTTTTTCCTTTAACCAACAGAAGTAGCACCCAAATTAATAATAGGTAAAACATTCAATTGTGAGAAAAACAGGATTTTTTATTAAAAGAAGGATCCTCTCTTGTTCCTTTCCACTCACAGAGTGGATCCTTTTTTATACAGAATATCTCCTTTGCAAAATACTTATTATTTCAAGTCACAATAAAAATTTCAAAGGTTAGTCAAATTATAGAATTTATAACATTTAAACTAAATCAGAAAATTATAGTTTTTAGAGAAAACCCTAACTCAGAAAATTATAGTTTTTAGAGAAAACCCCAACTCTTTTGATAATAAAAATTAAAATTTATTAAAATTACTTTTTAAATTTGGGCTTCAAAGAGCGGGTTGCTAGGAAATCTAAGTAACATTCTTTCCGTACAAGTGACAAAAAGGATTACATTTTACTGTAGCCCAACTCTGGGATGGGAACAAGTGAACGTGGAGGGGCAAGTTATTGATAGTGGATCTCAGGCAATCTTCACTCTGTGCACACAGGGAGGCAGACCTCCAAATGGAAACATTATTTATCTTCAGAAGGTGAATATATGGATAACTTTTTCCATCCAACTACATTTTCTTGCACTGTATGAACTGTATACATTAAATGGAAACTTTTTTTTAGAAGTTCTCTTTGATTCTTTTTCTAATCTCCTTGATCTTTTTCTTAATAGTTGATTGGGTTTTGCTTCCATTTTCAAGTTTCTCTACTATCTTTCTAAAAGACATATATTAGTTAGGGTAGAACTAGAAGTTGAACCATCCAGTGCAAGGGTTTAATGAACTCAGAGGGTTAGATCTGTCTCACCTCAATGTGCACGATCCAGGTCAGGGGGGCGCATTTCCTTTCTGAGCTCATTCAGAGTTCCAGGTCACATCCAAGCCATTTCTCCACCATCCCCTCTGACATTGTCAACATCCACAAGGGTAAAGCTGGGTTGCTGCCCACCTGGGCTCCAGCCAAGTGTGAAGGGGCAAGATGGGCTAGTGTCACTTCCCTTCCATTCACATTCTGTATGTGAGAATCTCATGCACATCCTCACCCCACTGAAAAGGGAATGGCAGATGTGGTCAATGTAGGCACCCATCCACCCCATAATGCTACCATTGTGGAGTAGGTTACAGATTTGCTTCTATGGGTAGCTAGCAACTGCAACATGAAACATGGAGATTTTATATTATGTGCCCAACCTTTCCAATATCAAATTCTCTGCAGATCTGACTCTGCTGCCTATTATATTTCTTCTTCTGTTTTTCACTTATCCTGCCAAGGATTGACCATGAGTTCATGTTCTTGTTCTATGCTCTATAAGAATACATGGTTCTATGGGAAAATAATTTTGTAAGAATGTTTCGATGCCTTAAAATTGCATTCTTTCAGAGAGGGAATGTATTTAGTTTTCCCTGCCAAAAACAATTTTTTAACAAAATTGTTGGCTGATGTTCTGGTTGGACCATATTGGTTACCTTCTGTGTTGTTAACTGCTGGGCAATATACCTAATTCTAGCCCTTAGGCCTCCAGGATTGCATCCCCTTTGCATCTCACCTCGAGTGGGCACTGCAGGTCACACCACATCACGAGGTTGTCAGAACGTAAACTGTTAAATAGAGACCTTCAAGTGTCTCGGTCCCTACTTCCTCCTAAACTCCTGTTGCTACTCAATTTTTGACTTTTATGCATACCGTGTTCTTGTGCCAGCTTCATAAATGTACTTAATGTTGTGGAGGGTTTTTTTTGTTTGTTTGTTTGTGTGCTTTGTATTTTAATCAGCATTTTCATCTTCTTCTTGGGAAGACTAAAATTTCTGGTCTAGGATCCCATCAGAGATGGAAGTCCCAAGGACCATTTTTACATGACAATCGTGAAAAAGATTTGAGAGAGAACATCAAAAGAACACGAGCACTAGCATCACAAACCCAGAGTTTTGCTACTGAGTCTTAGCTGTTAAGTGCTCATACCCAAAGCTCTGATTTCTTTCTTCATCTGCAAAATAAGAACAAAAGCCATCTCACCCACCTAAGTGAGTTACAATGATGATCAAATGATAAAGAGACTTCACAAATTCTCAAACAATATTGCCAGCTGAAATGAAGACTGAGAAGAAATTCTCAAGCGTAAGAACGTACATATGTCAATAGGTACAGTCATGTTAAGACATGGTGATTCACAAAGCCCTTTTGTTGGTATCTTCCCAGGTCCTGCCCCACAGAGCTGTCCCTCTTCATTACTGCTTTCACCTGTGAACAGTTTGCTGCCTTCGCCCAATATCTCCTCTGTACTTCCATCTGCATTTTATGTGAACTCTGGAGCGATTAGCTGCTAATACCAACACTGGTGCACAGTCTAGGAACATTTATTGCTCCCCTGCTTGGCTTGATGTTTCTGACTTGGTACCATAATATTAATAGTACAGGGTACAATAAAAGAAAATTGTTTATTTTCTTTAGGCTTTAGCCACTTTACCTACAGCCTTTTCCCATTACATTTGCACATAAATGAGCATATGCTACATATTTGAGATGCAAATCAGGTTTTCACTTTGCTAATCATATAGTTTCCTTTCTGGTAGTCTTCCAGGCTAGTTTCAGTGTGACTCCAGATGCATGTATATTGTAGCAAATGAAGAACGGCCATGTGGTAGATGCTTGCCCTTTTGTGATCCACTAATAGCTGATTTTTGCAAAAACACAGTATTATTAAATCCATTGTTACTCCAGATATTCTTTTGCAATTCCAAGAGCACATCTTTAAATCTCAGACTGAATTCAATTGTTCCGTTCCAGATGATTTTCTAACAAATAGTTACAAACAACTATCATGAAGTATGTGGTCATAAGCACGACAACCACTTCAAATAAAATACCCTGGAACCAAGTTTTATCATTAAAAGGTCCTCACTTCTCTGCATGAGAAGCCCAGGGCCCTGAGGTATTTAAGTGGGTATCCAAGGTCAATATGAGTTTATTCCATTCTAGTCTCTCTATCACCTCCGAGGCAATGTCCTTCTAACTGTGCCCTGCCCTGAAAAGACAAATCAATATTTTATATGGGAAGAACTCTTTATTCCATGGTGGGATATTTCCAACTTGATTTATATGATGGTGTTTAAATGCTTAGAAGCTTTTGTAAGGCAGGTTTTCAATCGATGAAAAGAGTTTAGTTTCCCTTAAGGTTCTTGCATCAGATATTATCTTAGAAGGTTTACTTCCAAAGATTTATAATCCAATCTCTTCCTCTTGTTAACCATAGATTTCGGTGAGCATCCCATTGGACCAAGCTTGGGGATTTCAGCCCAGTGCAGTCATGCTGAGTGCCTGCAAACAGCACTGTTGAGCCTGTATCCCCTAAGTTTTCTTCAGTGGGCTCTGGTCATACTAGACTTCAGTCTGTTCACCTAGCAATATACATGAGACCTCTGGGGCGGCTGTGAACATCTCACAGGTTTGACAAAACCCTGCCTGGAGCAAGAAGACAGAAACCTAGAATTCCAAGAGAATCCGCATAGAGCAGTCCTTTCTTCCCAAGCTGAGAAGCTGCACCTTCTCACTTAAAGGAAGCATTTGGAGGCTTCTCTTCAGCATATCTGAATTGCCAACAACTTAAGGAAAGAAATTCTTATTTATCCTTATTCCTAGCACCTAACATAGTACCTAGAGACATTAGTGTTTAGTATTTGTTAAATGAATAAAGTGAATAAATGTGTAACCTGAGGTACAAGAAGAACAAGGGAGAAAGTGAAAATGTGGACACCACCTGGTCATTGTTTTCAGCTGTCTGCACTCACATGCAGGTAGGACTTTCCCTATCACTTGCCAGTGTGGCATGCCTGGAATTCTCCAGGGGGTTTGACGTTTTCCTCTGTAGAATGGGGCTAACTATAGATTCATTGAGAAGATTAAATCACTCCTCAGCCTTCTGGCTAAGATCAAGCGTGAGAAGATTAAACTATTTAATGCATGTAAATACTCAGAATAGTATCTGGCAATGCTTTTGTTTTTACATGCTCATTATCATTGTCATCATCATCATCAGGCATCCCATAAGAAATGCTGGATTACAGATGTTGATGCTAAAATAGTCCAACTCAATTGTCAGCTGCTTAATTTTTTTCAAAGGTTAGGGTTCTCTCTGTTTGCATACACAGTCTCATTTCAGCACAAACTTTATGCCTGCAAAGCAGGAGCTCCTATGATTCTAGAGACTGTATTTGACTTGATTAAATGCTTAAAATTGACATTTTCTGTGCCACTAACAACTTATCTTTGAGAGGTAAAGAGAACTCTGGAGTCTTCCTAGGAAAAAGAAAGTGACATTTCTTTCCTGTTCCCCAAGTTATTGAAATGTGGCCTACCTTTGCAAGGATCCCAGTGCTAGAGCCATTAACAGGTTATATCAGGAGTAAAAGCCTGGGAGGGAACAAGAAAGCTGGTGGGGTGAAGGGTCTTAAGCTGTGGTTGGCTGGTGTATAAACACTTACAGCAGTGATTTTCAACTTGTGTGCGGTGAAAACTTCTAACGATCATTAAATTATTTTTGAAGGAAGTTCAAGGCACAGTAAGTATATTCTCCTTTTTACTCTTTTTTTTTTTTTTTTTTTTGGTCAGTATAATTTAAGTGTGTTGTGGAAGTTTAACTATAGGTCCAATTGTGCCATGAGATGAAAAAAAACAGTGAAAAGCAATGCTTTAGAGAGATACAGACTTTGGTGATCTCCTGATGTTTTACCCAGACCACTGGACACTTCAGTTGTCCAGTTAACATGGCTTCCTCGAAGGTTTTTCATCACAGCTTAAACTCTTCTGTCAACCTCTTACCTAAGGCATTATTGACCAGAAGCACTGATCCTGGCCAAGGGCTCCCTACAACCCCTCATCTCATCAGGGCTCCCACCGCAATGCCCAGAAGATGACAATTAGCTTTTACTCATTTATTTTCTCTTTATTTCAACTTAGTGTTATAATACAGAAAGTTAACTGAGCAAACATCTAGAAGCCATTGCTACAAAGCATCATAAAACTCTAAGGGAAAAGATAAAATCACTCATTATCCCACCATTTTAACTCTAACACAGCTACCATTTTAATACACAAAACTACCCTTCTTTTTGGACGCAATTTTACATAGCTATAATCAGATTCCACCTGAGATGCTGCAAACTCTAAAATTCTGCCTGTTTTTTATGATATTGTAAAAATTATTTTTCACTTTGTCAGATGGGGCTTATAGCTGTCATTTCTAATGCCTTCACACTGCAATTTCCCTTTAGATTTCTTATAAATTATCTTGCAATCAGACATTAGTGTGACTTCTGTTTTTTCTCTTTCAACTAATTCCGCAATGCAGATCCTTGTGCAATGGATTTTTAGTGCTTTGGTAATTTTTCTAAGGATCGGCTATTGTTCCTTCTTAATCTCATTTTTAGGAAAGGTTGGGCTTCTCTTGGGTTTTGTACCTAGTCATGCTTCTCCTCTCAGTAAGCACATCTACAATCAAGGCCTCATCTCCCCAAACGTTCCTCAGGGCCCTGACCCATATCTGTTAATCACACTGACTCTTCAAAGACTTTCCCAAACACTAGACAGTGACTTCTCCTAGAAATCTCTCTGCCTCTGCTGGATGTTCCCAGGTGGTGGCAGCCACATCTACTTCACCTTCTAAGTAAGTGGCTGCTCTAGGAATCTCTCTCATTCCTCCATTTCCAGCAAGCACCAAGTTCCCCTCAGTCCTGCTTAGAAATCTTTCACATGTTGGACTGTTTCTCTGATTGGCTCCTACAAGGCCATTGCCTAGATCCAGACTTTTACTGTCTTTTATTTTGAGGATTAATTATTTGCAAACTGGTTTCCACGCTAACAATTTCTTACCACTGCATCCAGTCCGATCTTCTTAAACAAAAACTCCCTAACTAAAAATTATATTAGTTTTTTATTGCCTACAACCATAGTTGTCAAACTTTAGTGTGCATTAGAATCACTTAGAGGACTTACCAAATGAGAAATTATAGGGTTCCACTCATCCCCCATAGTTTCTGCTTCAGTAGGTCAAAGTGGGTCCAGAAAAATCTGCATCTCTAACAAGTTTCCAGGAGATGCTGATGCTGCTAGACTGGGGACCACACCTTGAATGCCACTGTTCTATATGATAGTAGTTAAGTTTCTAATCACACACTTTGTGAAATGTGTGTGAAATCAGAGCTCAGTTCTTCCAGCCTTACTTTGTAAAAAAAAAAGTTGTCTAATGAGAATTACTTTTCTGCTATGTTGAAAGGACCAACTATGTATAGTTCCTGCCTGTTTTCAGAATCGTTCCTCATTGCATATGCTGTAACTTCTGCCCACATAGCCTCACATGCAAGATTTTTCTATATTGGCAAACAACTACTACAGAATTATAGACTCAAATATGTGTCTAGACCAGATCGGTAGTAAAAGTGCATAAAACAGAAGGACAATATAAAGAGAGTGCTATTTAAAGTACCATATGATCCAGTCATCCTACTAGTCGGAATGAACCAGAGGTCTTCACTCCCATGTTTACTGCAGCAGTATTAACAATGGACAAAAAAATATGAAATCAACCTAAGTGTCCAGATGGATGAGATACCATTTAGTCATGCAGACTGTATGCATATTCCATGGAATGTTCTTTGACCATGAAAAAGAATAAATCATATCATTTGCAACAACACACAAGAGCCTGGAGAACATTAAGTGAAATAAGCCAAGCACAAAAAGACAAATACCACATGATCTCACTTACCTGTAAAATCTAAAACAGATGAACTCACAGTAGCAGAGAGTAGAATGGTGGTGGCCAGGGGCCAGTATGGGTGGAAGGCAGGGATTGAGGAGACAATGGTCAAAGAACAACAAATTTCAGTTAGGTAGGAGGAGTTAGTTCGAGAGATTTAGGGTGCAACCTGGTAAATAAAGTTAATAACAACGTACTGCATACCTGAAAATTGCTAATAGATTTTGTATTCTCATCACACACACAAAAAATGTGTGAGATAATGAATAT
The DNA here is from genome assembly GCA_963574355.1 of Loris lydekkerianus. Taxonomy (NCBI): domain Eukaryota; kingdom Metazoa; phylum Chordata; class Mammalia; order Primates; family Lorisidae; genus Loris; species Loris lydekkerianus. The sequence continues at coordinate 10,064 of CAUYPK010004515.1, forward strand.
GTTCATTAGCTTGATTTAGCCATTCCACAATGTTTTGTATATAATAAAAACATTACTGTACACTGTCAAGATGCATAGTTTTTGTCCATTTAAAAAGTGAATAAATACCCTCAGTACCTGTGGCTCAGCAGCTAAGGCGCCACCACATACACCAGAACTGGCAGGTTCGAACCCAGTCCAGGCTTGCCAAAACAACAATGACAACCACAACAAAAAAATAGCCAGGCATTGTGGCCAGCGCCTGTAGTCCCAGCTACTTGGGAGGCTGAGGCAAGAGAATTGCTTAAGCCCAAGAGTTTGAGGTTGCTGTGAGCAATGCCACATTCTACCGAGGGTGACATCATGAGACTCTGTCTCAAAAAAAAAAAGTCAATAAATAATAAAAAGAAATAAGGAAACAGTATCTACCTCACTCCTATCAATTATCCCCCTGCCCCAGGCTATTACTAAGCTTTCAGAATTTTTCAAAAGAAGCCATAATTCCCCATCTCTAAGTAAAGTCCCAAGATTCTTAGATATTAGCAACACATTGAAGAAATGTAAAACCATATGCTGGCTAAAGTAAACATATCTGCAGGCTGAATTTAGCCCAAGGCCCATAAGTTTGCAGCCCTCGCTCCACTTTTTATTCAATGTTATGATGCTGGGGGTGAGGCTGTGGGGGAGGGTGCCCCACCCAAACCACCTCCCAGCCCTGGAAAGGGAAAGAAACACCCCCTCCAAAGTGGCCACCTGATTGGTCAGACTTCAACACCTTATTTGCATGAAAGGGGGTGTGGTGGGCTTAGAGTAGCATGGTGGGATGACACTGATTGGTTAATTTTCAATGTCTAATTTGTATTGAAGTGTAACAGTCAATTTCCTACCACCCTTTCTCAAGCACCAATAGCCACTTGGAGCCCTATAAAAGCAACAGTCTCTCAGCCAGCAGGTTTGTTGACCTCATTTTGACCTTCACCCTGGTCAAGGCCTGAGTAAAGTCCTTGCTTGAACCTTTCTCTGTGTCTGGGGCTTTGTCTCCTCACTGTTCCACCTTTCAAATACTGACCCTAATATCTATTTCTCAGTGCAGATTTCCTGGGGTCTCCCCAGGACTCCCAACGTGCACACACACATGCACAGGGTTAGTCGTGCTGTTCTTTCTGCTCCTATGCTACCTTGTTAAAATGTATATGAAAGCATGTATTTCATTTAAACTATTCAGATAACTGTCACTGCCAACACAGAAATTCAGGAGTGGAAACAGGGTCTTAGCGTCTTCTAGTCTTCCTAACGTAGTGTGTCCATCAAATATCTGTTGACAGATGGAAGAAAGGAGGATTGATTGAAGGACTGAACAATTGGAGGGAAATGCTCCTTCTAAGGTATGGCACACAACAGATGGTTCCATATATCAGAACTTCCCTTTGTTGGGACTTCCTCAGTGACGTGTTAGATTTCCCACACAAAAAAGGTCAGATTTCAGTCATGCTTTCCACAGATGTACAAAATAATGCTAGCCCAAGCTAATAGAAACACTGGCAGCATTTGGATCAAGCAGCATTATCTTGACCTGCCTTTCAAGAGGAAAATGTTCGGAGTGATTCATGACAGTGACTAAAAGCATAAGTATTTGCTTATCATAACTCCAGGTAATCTTTCACACGCATGCAATTAATCACAGCCTTTATAAATGGGAAGATTTATGCATCAACTCACGAACCAGCTGTCTCTTAATGATTTAATCCAAAAAATTCCCCACAAAACAAAAAGCAAAACAGCAACACTAAGAATCAATTGTGTACCGTGCCTGCCAGGGATGAAGCCAAACCAGAGAATTCACCTTTATTCTCTCCACATCCTTCATTTCCTCCTGAAGCTGTCCAGCCTCACAGTCCTACGTGCCATTTGAAAGCAGGCAAATGAAAAGCCCAGACTACTCAAACTAATTTGACCCAGAGGGATTCTTGAGCCCTGAAGGGTCTTTTCTAAGAAGAAAAAGTTATTGTCACAGGTGCCCTTCGATTCACACTGTCTTAATAAAACTCCTTTGTTTTATTATATAACCCTCCCCCCCCCATTAGAGTGAAATGCAAAGTCAGATTCCCTTTCGTCTTTTACTAAGTATGAAAGCATGGGGGAAACAAAAAACACTTTCAGATAATTGCAATTTTCTTCAATTATATAATATAACTTCATAACCTGTAAGGCTTTATGAGCCTTTATAACCAAGGCTCATCAATTCTGATCAGACTGCCCTCATACTGGAGAGGCTCATGCTGATGTAATCAAAGCCGGGGATTCTGCCAACAGCATTCTTCAGTTTCAGATCCCTTATCAATGGTAGATAAGCCAAGGAGCAGCACGGATGGCCCTTTGTGCCTTCACTTTTCAGTAGAGGAGTGAATCTCCATGCTTTTAATTTACTCTTCAGTACTTTCTTTCCCTAGAGCTGATGATATGAATCAGTATAAAAGAAAAAAAAAGAAATTAGGTAAAATTATGTTTCAAAATGTTTGAACAAAGCCATCTGTCTTTGGTTTGCCTTTCCCCCTTCACATGGACTATCCTTCATGCTCTTATGGTATATTGATTTTTATATCATGGATGAATATTTCTTTAGGAAAATACATCTGATTTCCAGGATCCTCTAATATAAAGTACCTACATCAATAAGGTAGTTGCAGATGATGCTGTTATAATTACCTTACCTCTTTTGGAAGACTTTCTCATCATGAGCTAGCTGGGAGATTAGAATTCACACCCTGGTCCCCTATTGGAAATCACCCAAGGATGCCAAAGCAGAACCCAGCCATCCCAGTTCTGTGCAGCTTTTTTTTTTGTATTGACTTTGTTTATTTATTTATTATTAAATCATAGCTGTGTACATTTGTGCAATCAAGGGGTACAATGTGCTGGTTTCATATACAATCTGAAATATTCTCATCAAACTGTTCAACGTAGTCTGTGCAGCCTTTATCTTCATGCACTTTCTCTTGTGTTGGTCAGCCTCAACACTTTCACTCAGAGCAGTATTTAAATCATGATGCTGCCTTCTGGAGAAACTTAAGTTTGGGTTGAACTATCCTAGTCAGTAATTAAACACTTTGGCCAGTGTTGCTGAACTATAGGACTCTAATTTTACATTCTTAGGAGGCAAAAGGAAATGAGGGGCATTGACCTTGAATCAGCTGTTCTAGCCCAGTATCCTGCCTTCATCAGCACTGGCTGCTCCTCCTATAGGTTCAAGGTCATTGAACTCTGACCACTGCCCTCAGAACGCCACTGGAGAGCTGTACCCTCTTCCTTTTGATAACATCTTCTTAGCTGACTTATTTCCAGCAGAAACATTCTGTTATATTTGCTCCAGGAAGACCAACCTACTTGTGGTGCCCTGCCCGTGACTTACGTGTCTTCCACTCAGCTACAATGGTCCCCTTTCCATGGAGGTACATTTTGAGCCCCCTCTGGATGCCTAAAACCAGGCAGTATGGACCCCTATATATACTGTATTTTTTCCTGTATATACATATGTATAAGTTTAAATTTTAAATTAGGCACAGTAAGAGATTAACAACTAATAATAAAATAGAATAAAATAGCAATATACTATAATAAAGGTCATACAAATGTGGCCTGTCTCTCAAAATATCTTATGTAGTGCACTATACCCCCCCGCCACTTCTTCTTCCTGTGACATGAGATGATAACCTTGCAGGCTACCAAGTGACTAATGGTAGTGTCTATGCTGTCTGCAGCATGTATCCATTGGACCAAGGGATGATTCACGTCCCAGGGGGACACAGCAGGAGAGTGTGAGATTTTATCATGCTACTCAGAATGGCGTGCAAGTTAAAATGTATGAATTATTTCTGGAATGTTACACTTAATATTTTTGGAACACCGTTGACCATAACTGGAAATACAGAAAACAAAACAGCAGATAAGGGAAGGACTACTGTACTGAGCTTCATATGACATTTACAGAACAGCATTTCCCACAAACTCTTTTGTTATTCAGTTGCTCATGGCTCCATAGCATACCTTTAAAACATAAAGGGAAATATGCATCTCTCTATAAAGAATATCTTCCAAATTTGGTTTCAAACTCATTTTCCCTTTCAGACAGAGATGTCTTTCTGTCACAGTGAATCTCACCCAGTTCCAGTCACACCAGTGAGCCCCCTATACTTCACTTAACACCAGCAGATATTTTCACATTACAAACATTCCTAGTACATATTCCTGAGATGTGTCCTTGTACTTTTCCTAGCAACCCCATTTGATAATGAACTCATTAAGGGTAATGACCTTCACTTTCTTAAAACTCCCTCCAAAAGACATAAGCAGAACTTGAGATTTAGAGCAACTCTACCATTTACTAGCACTGGGACCTTAAACCTTTCAAGCACCTCTTTACAGTTTGGGGGGGGGGTTTGTTTGTTTGTTTTTGTTTTTTGTTTTGACGCTCACTTTGTCACCCTAGGTAGAGTTCTGTGGCATCATAGCTCACAGAAACCTCAAACCCTTGGGCTCAAGTGATCCACTTGCCTCACTCAGCCTCCCAAGTAGCTGGGACTACAGGTGCCCACCATAATGCCTGGCTGTTTTCAGAGATGCAGTCTCACTCTGGTAAAGGCTGGTCTTGAACTCCTGAACTCAAGCAATCTACCCAGCTAGGCCTCCCAAAGTGCTAGAATTTCAGGCATTAGTCAGCACAGCTGGCCTATAGTTTGACTTATTATTACATGGGGACAGTTAGGCCATCTGGCTTGCCACCTCAATAGTCAGGACTGTGGATAACGTTTAAATCAAAAATAGTCTTCCAACGTACTTTGTAAACTGCCAAAGCCCACACAGATGTCATAACAATTATGCAGAATAGAAATTACCAACAGACAAACCAACAAAGATTTACCATAGGACAAACAGGATAGTGGTTTCACCACCCTTACCAGAGTCCATAGTCAACTACAGTGTATTTCAAATTTTTATTTTTTTTTTATATTCCCATGAAGAAGCTAGACTCTGGAAACTGAATACAAAAGGGTGGGGGAATCACTGGAAATGTGTAAAGAAGACCTGGCACAAGACTTTGTTAAAGAGTGCTGGGGACTGTGACAAAACAGAAAGTCCATGTCACGTTTAAATCAGGGAGCCAGCGTCAGGTCTGGCTCATTGTTACCATACAGAAAACTGAGACTGAAATCCACATTTTTATAAGTGAAATATGTATATTTTAAAATTGTTGGCCTTTAATTCAGTTATTAAAACAAATGTATAATGGTCAAATACATCATTAATGAATATGTCCCATGTCTCACAAAGATTCACAACTTTTGCCTCAAGGTTTTTAACAAGTGTGTTTAAATGAACAATCAACAAGGGTTCTGTAGCAGGGTTTGTTGTTTGAATGAACAATCAACAACGGTTCAAGAACAGGTGTTTGTGATGTGAGACTCCCTGCTGCCCATCCTTCCCAAAGCGAGACAATACAGCTCTGACTCTGGTACTGAACTATCCTCTACTATTCTAAAAACTTCGTTACTTCGCTTGGATCAGAAGATGTCAATTTCTGTTCTTTGCCACCAAAAATCCCTAACAGATTTATGACTTTATTTCAAGTGGACCTATATCATATCATTGGATAACAGAAGAAAACTTTTGCACACATACAAATAAATATAAATCTTGCCAAAGAGCATTGTGGCTGTTGCTTTGGATAGCAAGAAATTCTGAAACATCTGACAGTATTATTAAATGTCTCTTGAAAATCAAACATTATGGATGGGCTGTGAAGGCCTCTGGCAGTGATTCCTGGGGTTTCTGCCAATGCCCACACCTGGTACGGTGGAGTGCTGAAATCTAGCATTTCCTTGATAATGAGCCTAGGCATCAAAGAATAAGACTCTACATGATTCTTATTACCTTCTCTATTTCTCTCAACACCAACTTTCTAAAATCAGTGCCTTTCGTTGTTTCTTATTTAAGAACCAGTCCTGTGGTTCAGTAATTTTTGGAGAAGAACACCAGTTACAGAACAGATGTAGGAATCAAACCCATTTATCTCTTAGTTTTCCAAGACATTGTTTATCCACTAAATCATACAGCTTTCCATGGCTGCTTCAGGTAAATGGGTGAGATTCCTATTCAGTTTGAGTCTATCTATCACCCATATATCCGTCTGTCTGTCCAGTGCTCTGTCTTGCTAGCTAGCTACTGTCTTCTTATCTATCATCTGTCTATCATTTATCATTCTACCTACTAAGTGGTTCCAAATATACATTGAAACCCCTGAAAAGTGGCCATTTTTCTAAAATCTGCATCCCAAATTGCAAACAGAAAATCCACATTATTACAGTGCATCTGGTCCTTGTTAATTCTTAATCTGTTATATCTTTCATGGTCATGATTTCACCAGATGTGCAAGTCTATCTCACAAGTTAATATTTTACATAAACTACTCTAAAGAACTGTTGAAACTAAATTGAGACTCCTTAGCTCCCAACATTCTATCCATACAGAAGCAGTTTCATTCTAGCTGACCCAATGCCAAGAGGGTCATAAAAATCCACTAAGAAACCTGAAAATGAGCCCAAGATCTCCCCCCACTTTCTTCGTGTGTGTGTTTTACACTCCGTTGGGTTTACAAAAGGAAAAATGTTAAGAATAATTCAGAATTTTATTAAAGACTAATAAGTTTTTGAGAAAGTTACTAATATTTTGCCAAAAATGGGCTTTTTTCCCTCTTAAAATAGAATTCAGAGCTAGGGGTTTGCCTTTGAACAATAGATTCAAAAATAGAACTTGCCATTTGAAAAGCTTCTTGAGATTTTCTAGAACGATGGCTTCCAAATGTAGCTGATCATTAAAGTTCCCCAGGGGGCTTTTAATAAAAAAGAAGATTATATCCCAAGCCTATTGAAACAGAATCTCTGGCAGGTAGGACCAAGTTTCCCTGGTGATTGTGATATTCAGCCAGGTTTGTAAACCATGGCTGGAATCTAGAGTCTGAACACTAAGTACTGCCCTAGTAGTTAACATTTTAGTGCCTGTGACAATAATTTTATTCTATTAATTTCCTTTAGATTTATGTTTTGGAAGGCAAGCCTGGATGGGAAATCATTTTGTCCAAATCCTTCATTTGAGAACACCTTTTGAAGAGGTTAAAGAAGACCTTCAAGGATGGATTTGCCGGACAGTGTCATAGCTCTGGTTGTTCTGTCAGAACCATCCCTCAAGGGACATGAGGGCAGGCCTCAGGGTGGGGGAAGATGGGAACTTATTTCCATCCTGGCCGAATCATCAGGATTGAGTCAGAAAGCTGCAAAGGATCAGAAGCGACCATCTGGTCCAGTCCCTGTCTTCATGTGGTTGTGATTTGCTTCTAGGAATTTTAAAGCAGAGAGTCCACTGGTGCTGTTTCAATATCCCCATAGTGAGTAAATTCTTCCTGGGAGCCACCTGGTGCTGCCCTCAAGCCAACATGTCCTGATTCCCAATATAGAGAGAAGGATACCCTTTTCCATCTCTTTCTTATTTATTTCCTAAAACCAAGAAGCTACACTTAGAACAACATGAAAAGGTAGATTAATCCTAGTATAGGTTGAGCATCCCTAATCTGAAAATCTGAAATCCAAAATACTCCAAAATCTGTAACTTTTTGAGCACCAACATAATGCTACCATGAAGATTCTACACCTGACATCTTTCTTTCTTTCTTTCTTTTTGGAGACAGTCTCATTTGGTCACCCTGGGTAGAGTGCTGTGGCATCATAGCTCACAGCTCACAGCAACCTCAAAGTCTTGGGCTTAAGAGCTCCTCTTACCTCAGCCTCCTGAGTAGCTTGGACTATAGGTACCCACCATAACGCCTGGCTAGTTTTGCTTTTTTTTTTTTTTTTTTCAGTGGAGATGGGGTCTCACTTTTGCCCAGGGTGGTCTTGAACTCATGAGCTCAGCAATTCGCCTGCCTTGACCTCCCACAGTGCCGGGATTACAGGTGTGAGCCACTGTACCTGGTCCTATCTTTGCTTTCTAACAATTCATAGCACACACAAACGTTATTTCATGCACAAAATTATTAGAAATATTATATAAAATTACCTCCAGGCTATGTGTAAAAGGTATATAGGAAACATAAATGAAGTTTTCTTTTAAACTTGGGTTCTATCACCAAGATAGCTCATTATGTACATCCAAATATTCCGAAATCTGAGAAAGTCCAAACTCTGAAATACTTCTGATAGAAAGCATTTCAGATAAGGGATATTCAACCTACTGAAGCCTAGGACAATAACAAGAACCCTAGACTGAGTCAAGACATCTAGATAGCAGTCCTGACATTGCCACTAACAGAATATGGAAAATCAGCTCATCATTAACATTCTTGGGTCTTAGTTTGCTCATCTGCAAATTGAAGAAAGCAAACCTTTTCTGGCTTAATGTTGTAATATGCCTATGATTACATCATTCAATTACTTGTTGATCAAGGCCATCTGATATGCCACTTAATGAGATGGGTGCTGGGTAAAAGTAGGAAATAGGACAAACATGTTCCCTGACCATAAAGAACTTACATTCATAAGGAAACTAGGCAAATAATGGACCAACAGAGGAAAAGAAATACATTGAGACAGTTTAAAGGCACCATTTAGGCTAGAATCTTTCCTCCCCTGGACAACATACCTGGCTCTCCAATCCCTGAAATATGGAATGGCAGATGACCTGTGTGCTCCAAGAATTCATCAAATGGACAGATTTACCCATTAGCACAAAGTTGATGAATCTTATTAGATTTTGGCAGTTTCTAGATGACCATATTTGTGAGGAAGTGTCCAGGTTTGCTTGAAAAGCTATCTAAACATCTTCCAAGAAAACCAATAGGGTCTCCAAACTTTAGAGTCTGAAGAGATGTAGTCCCAGTGTCAACATTATCACTTGACTAGGAACCAGTGGCAAGGTCAAAGTCATACATTTAAGTCATTGATAGGCACATTAGCTTCATATAAAAAGGGGTTTTGTGGCTACAAAATAAACTATTGCCGAACATGTATTGGTTGCAAAGGAGCCCAATGGTATATGGGTAACTCATTCAAATTAATTCACCAGTAATGGAAAATATCTTCTTTGATATCTTATTTGCTGAATACTGAAGGGGAAGGAGAGGCGGGTATCAGTCTAATATTAATAAACTCTATTAACAAGCTGTTACTTTATACTGGGACAACTCTTATAGCTTTCCAAGATGTTTTTGGGTCAACTGACATATAAACTCTGTGAGGTATAGGAGATGATGTGTAGTATCATGTGTCCATCTAAAAGAAGAAAACTGTGGGCCACATTGCTGAGTGAATCACTCCCCTCTCATGTAGCTAACTAGCAAAAAAGCTAACTGTGTGCACACACATATACTTATACACACCACAAATGTGTGTCTATGCTGAAGGGCTGGTGGCGACTAAGTCCACAACAAATATATTACATAGAAGAGAATCCATGGAATAGATTATACAGAAGAGGTTAGAGCAATGGTTCTCAACCTTTTTCATCTCACAGCACACTTGAACCTACAGTTAGACTTCCATGGCACACTTAAATTATGTTGAACAAAAAAAAGAAAAACAGTAAAAAAAAAAAAAAAAAAAGAAGAATATACTTACTGTGCTTTGAACTTCTTTCAAAAATAATTTACCGTATATACTCGAGTATATACGGTATTTAATGATCTTTAAAATTTTTTGCAGCACATCTAAGATCCTATTATGGCATACCAGTATGCTATACCATACCAGTTAAAAACCACTGGGATAGGTATAGCTACTATCTAATCATCCAATAAAAGGCCACGTGTGCTTTCTCAGAAAGCTGAGTTGCCAGTGACTATACAGTCAGTGCTAATGTAGGGAGACACATCCCTTTTCCTTTCTTGTTTGTTTTTAAAGAAGAAAGGTCTTGGCTTGGCACCTATAGCTCAAGTGCTAAGGCACCAGCCACATACACCAGAGCTGGCAGGTTCGAACCCCGGCCTGGCTTGCCAAACAACAATGACAACTACAACCAAAAAATAGCCAGGCGTTGTGGTGGGCACCTGTAGTCCCAGCTACTCAGGCGGCTGAGGCAAGAGAATGGCGTAAGCCCAGGAGTTTGAGGTTGCTCTGAGCTGTGACGCCAGAGCACTATACCGAGGGCGACATAATAAGACTCTGTCTCAAAAAAAAAAAAAAAAAAAAAAAAGAAGAAAGGTCTTACATAAGACACTTCAGCTTTTTGTTTAATTTCATTTGAAATCTTTCATTGTTATTAATATCAGTAATAGCATCCCTATCATCATTTTTATTATTCCTTTGAAGTGAAAACTGAAACCCCAATGCTGGGAGACTGGTCCTGTGAGGATATTGACAAGCACTTGCTCCATGGCCTATGGCACATTCTCTGCAATTTAAAGTAGGAAAGCCCTTAAACATATAGTCTGAAACAATCAGAAATCACAGTTGGGTCAGGATTCCATAGAAATCAGGCTCTGTCTGCCAAACTGACCTCATCAGATTCTCAGGAAATTTTATTCTGAGACACGTAGAGTAGTGAACTTTAATAAATATCTTTTCACCTCAGCTCCTATGCAAAAAGCCAAGATTTTGATGTAACCAAACAGGGTCAGTTCTTAAGAGGAGCTATTTGTTTTTGTTCTCATAAAAACAATTAGTGGTCTATTCAAGGAGACTCCTTGATGGACACCAGTTCATTCAATGGGTCATTGTGTTTCCTGTAATTCAGTCTTCCCACACTTTTTCACAAGAGCTGTCATTCGCTGGGACCCTCTTTGAGGGTAACAAGCCCTTGAAGAAACAATGACTACAGCTTTTATGAATTGCACACTGGAAAACACAACCCAGGATGCTGCAGGGTAAATGGCAGTGCCCAGCCCTTACTCTTTGAAAGACTGGCTCAAAAATAGCCCAGGGTATTTTCCTGTTTGGAGAACTCAGTAACAGCTGCTCATAGCCCACATTTCTTTCATACCCTCCCAACCACAAAGAAAATACAAACTAGCACTGGCTGTAGGAATGGACATTTTTTCAGCATTCATGTGCCTTCAAAAATAGCACAGGAAGAATCACAGACACAATGAAGGGAAAAATGAGAAAAACTTAGGAGGAGTAGAGAGAGTAGGGAGGAGATACTTTTAAACAATGAGAAATCTAAAGTAAGCAGGAAAGAAAGGGAAAGATTAGAGTTACCTCTGAGATGGTGGGTGTGTGTATGTGTGTGTGTGTGTGTGTGTGAAAATGGTACTATAAGGGGAATCATAAAAATCGAGGTTTTGTTGGCTCTGATGCAAATTACTTGTTTTTTGTTTGTTTGTTTGTTTTGTTTTTGAGTATGTGCCTTCACACCTCCAGTTCTCTACCATAAAAATGGGAAGGGGATGGATGAAAGAAATACAGCTAACCGGTCTCTAAGAATCCACTCTCATTCTCTTACTATCATATTGTAGCAAATATGAGAATGTGGGTAGTAGGCAGAGGAGCTGGGAGGACACTGGATTTACTCTCCAGATATTTAAGCACTAGTCTCCCAGAGAAGGCAGTAAGAGGCCTGAGGAAGATGCCCAATGAAGCACATCCAGCGTCATCACCTCCTCTGTGCCCCTCCCAGGAGGGCTGCTTGTGAAGATGTGAGAAGGCTGTTCTGCCCACCAGACTATAGCCGCAGCGTCTAGAAAGCCATGTAGTCCAATTCTTAGAGACCCACAGCCACATCATCCCCTCCTGTCACCCGTGGGTTCCTTGCAAACACTCACAAATTCAAAGTGGCAGAATGCATGGGCTCTGACAGAGGCCACGTGGCCTGTGCGTCAAGAACTCTGGCATGGCAGCCAGACAGAACTGTGTTCTCAACTCAGTTGAGTCCTTCATCTGTAACCTCTGGCAAATAACTCAATACCGTACATTATTGCTTTTCTTTTTAAATTTCAAAATGGAGACGCATGAAGTTATGAGTTTTAAATATAGTTATTATCTAAATAAATAACAGAATAAGGGCTCATCACATATTATCTACCATTACTTCTTAACATTATTCTCATAAAATGTTTTATCTGTTGAGTGAACTGGAGAAATGGTCTTTGTTTTTCCCATAGCCTTTGACCTCTGGAATCACCCTATTATCTTTCAATGAAAAACAAAAATAAAAAACAACCCAATAAAACTTCTAGCAAGGGTTCCCAAAGTCAACAATTATACATTTTTTTATCTGGTATAGGCCTATAGGGTATTTACTTTCCTTATACCTCTACCCTTCCTACAAAAAAAGGGGCCCAGCATGTCTGCATTTTGGCAAACTCATGAGAAGACACGTATTTTCTTTGATTTGGCTATGGTTGAATTGTATTGAGAAATTGGTTAACAATATAAACAAAAAGATATAGGCATATGTATTTATCTGAAGCAAAGACCTTAACATATGCTAGCTAGTTCTGTAGACATGGGGGTTAGATCATCTGAAAAGGCACCCAAAGGATAAATCATCCTAAGTGACAGTAGATTCTGAGGGACTATTTGATAGTGAGAAAGAAAAAGTTCACAATGGGTTACATAAGATAACCCATAACTTCAAAATGGATTACATGGGTTTCTCTAGCAAAACTTAGAGAAGACACAAAGATTCACCCAGGATTCATGAGGGTTCTAGTATGAAAGCAAGGCTTTGATAGTACTACATTTTCTAGCAATTTTCACTTCTAACTTGCACTGACGTGGTCTTACAGCAAAATGGAATCATAGAATGGTAAGTAGCAAGAAGCCTTATACATTCTTTAGCTGAACGCCATCATTTTATTTGCCCAGGTAGCTACTTGTTTGTATTTTTTTTAAGTAAACCTTGAATGACCTAAATGTCAGTGCAATAAAATCACACTACAATGGGTGGGAGTTTTGTTTTTGTTTGCTGGACATTGAGTAAATCCCTAAATGCCCTGGCCCTGGATGCTGAAGCATTTGATTTGAAATGGACTTGGTGACAGAGACATACCCAAGAGCCTACTAAAGAAAATAGAATGCCTGGATGCAAATATTTCATCTGAGTGGCAGAAATGCTGATAATCAACTCTGTAAACCCAAGAATTGGATTTCACCTGGGGAACTAGCAGGGCTTTGGGGAAGGGACTTCAGGGGTACTGGGGAAAAAGTGGCTATGCAGGGGACCTCAGAGACAGAACAGCAGTCCTACAAATGGTTGGCGTCCAACCCTTGGCAATCTTCTTCTTGACAAAATTCTCAAGTTGAGAACACTCATAAACAGAGCTCTCCCTTTGCCCAACATCAACATCTAAAATCGTGGCCCAAGTGTTGAGCGACTCTTACTGTCATTTCTTAAATGGAGTCTGTCTAGGGCATAGCTCCCAGCCAGGCCAGGAATGGGCCATGGGGAGTAGTTATGGTGATGGTAGTTTCTCTAGTTTCATGAGAAAATACCGATTTCCAGTTAATTTCAGAGCTGGCCCAGAAAAGCAAAACACACACATCCTATCAACACTGTTTTTAGATTTCTCATGTCTACATAAGTGAGCAGTTAAAAACTGCCACATGGTAGCAATGGTACATAAAGGTAAGTTCAAGGTAATGAGTAAATGTAAGAGCATCTCTAAGCCAGTGGAGCTCAGGGAAAGAAGAGAACAGTAATGAGCAAAGGGAAAAGAGTCCATCTAAAGTTCAAAGCCAATCTCTATCACGCAGAACATGTTCTGCACTGTCGGCAAAAGGGTGAAAAAGGTCCAGCTAAGAAACCAGGGTTTGCTCAGGAGAAAAGTCAACTGAGGATCCCTGGGGAGGGGGCACCTTGTAGATCAGCACTGAGCATAAACCCACGTTTTCATCCTGATAGAATGAATCAGGTCCAGGCGGGTAGCCCCAGGAAAACACAACTGATTCCGTTGATGACATGTTCCTCTGGTGCCTGAGTCCAAGGAAATGTTCATTTTTAGCTAAATCTTCCTTGTGGACTCCAGCCCTGGCTGAGTGCTTTGTGTTTGCTGAGTTTATGAGTTTTACAGTGTCTATGAAGGCCTGTGAGTTTTTCTCAACAAGAGGTTGGAAATCAGTAAGCCTGCCTTCTTTTCCAAAAGAACCAGAGGGAACTTCAGGGGAACACTGAACTATGGAAATGGGAAAAGAATAGAATTTGGTATCGAGAGACAGAGAACGTGAGAAATTCTCAAACTCATCTCACTCTCATTCACCTGATTTCTTATCCATATCATTTGATAGTCATGCATCCATTTATTTGTTCAATAAGCTTTTATAAACATGTATCAGATGTGTTAGGCATCAGAGAAATGGTAATTAAGCTACATGTGAAGTCACCATCTGGTGTGAGCGGTAGAGATTGTACACATATCATAGGCATGTGATATAATGTCAGGGAATGACAATTGTGCTGAATGTAATTAGCCCAGGAATTGAGGTTCTTGATCACCCAGCATGAACTATGCTAGACAAGGCAGTTAAGGAAGGCTGTCTCGGAGGTGGCGGCCGAACAGAGGTCCCCATAAAGTGAGGGAGAGAGTCTGGACAAGACATGAAGGAAGGGTAGGCCTCTCCTCTGAGGAGATGCGAACACAGTTTAAGGGTCACAAGATGACCATATGGTGAAAGCCACATGGGCAGATTGAGCTGAAAGCAAAAGACAGCAGTCACTTTCCTATCGGGCTCTTAGGGCAGAAGCTCAGCATACCACTTGCTATATACGAGTCTGCAATTAGTTTATTCAGCCAATAAAGCCTTCTGAGAAGTAGAATGTGTTTCTCTGTAAATGTGCCTGAGTCGTCTTCATGCATTTTCACTGCTCAGATTGCAAGCGAGGCTGTTTTTTGTTTCTTCTCTGTGTTATTTTCCTCAGGAGCTCCCCTCTGTGAAAGCTCTTCTGTAAGGCTTCCCTGGCTCCTCCAGGCCAGCGTGGGTACTCCCTTCCCTGGTCTAGCTTTTGGCATGCTGTGCCCTCCCCACACCTGCTCAATCCCACTGGTGTCCCGGGCTGGATCTAGCTGTTTTTGTACATAGGTCCATCTTTTCATCAGAGGGGCTCTTTGTAAGAATATGAACTTTGGGATCCGGAAAGATATAAACTCTAATTTCAGCCCTCCCTATGTGGTTGTAAACTACTTTCCCAACCTCAACTGTATAATAGGGGTGACAGCACTCGTACCCAAATTATGGTATAGTTGTAAAAAAGATCCGTATATTAAATAAGTGCTCAGTAATGGGTTGGGCCCCAGATGCTTGTGGAAAGGGGGGCTGTGCTGTGTTTATATGTTGTATTCTGCAATGCCTGTAACAGTACGCTCCCTGTCAGTGATCTCTGAAGGTTATATAACATGTTCCAAAAAGCACTAAATTTGGAATTCTCAGGGACAGATTCTTTTCCAGGTTCTGTCACTTACTAGCATGACTAAGAACCAAAGTAACTGAACTCCTCCAAGCCTCAGCTTCCTCATCTGTAAGTAAGAACAATCACAGTAAGTAAGAAAGTAAGAACAATCACATCCAACTCAGAGGGACATGTGATACAATCCTCCACTCTGTACTTCAGATTCTGTGGTTTCTAACTCTTCCTGATCTAATAATATAAAATTTAGTTTTATAAATCCACAATTCCTTTACAACGGAGTTCATAGTCTAAGTGCTTTAGAACCTTCCTGCCACAACTCCTTCCTGGACTAGAAGATGGGGGAGTAGTCAGAGCCAGCACGGAAGTCACAAGGCGAAGGCCAGGATTTGCAGTGCATGTGACTCAATCCATGGCTAATAGAAACCACCGCGTTTCTTTCCAAGGTAAAGGTCATGAATCACCTCTGCACTGGTTAATCTGACAAATTGCTACGTTAATTATTTCAGCTTAAGATCATCCACCTGAAGCAGTCATGTGACATTATAAATACCTTACTGAGGGGCTGGGTGTGGCTAGGGAAGCTTACTGTGCCCTAACAGACACGCTCAGTGACTTTTTGCAGTGCTAAATGATACTCTGGCCCTGATGGAACTGAATTTTGCAGATACACTTCAGTGTATTTTGGAGGGAACCACTTGAGGAATGAGGTAGGCACACACGCCAATATGACAAGTCCAAAAAGCAGGAAGAAATGAAACTGGGCCTATGGAAAGAAAAGGTAGCTGACAAGTAACAGTTATCACTAGCCAATGACCAGACATCGCCATACGATTTCTGTTCAAGACTATCACTTAATCCTCACTGTGACTTTGGCAAGCATATGAAAGCTGGTGACAGTCTGGGGCACTGCTAAAATATGTCATAAACCCAATCTGAGGGCACCATGAGAAGAAGGAATTTTATTTGTTTTGTTTACTGACGGATCTCAAACTCTGAGAAAACTGTCTGGCATACAGTAGGTGCTTAACAAATACAAAAAAAAAAAAAAAAAAACAAGGGAATGAAAGAGAATTTTGTTTGGGAGTTTCTTGCTGGTTTTCTAGGTTATTTTATATTGTAGTTGCAAAGCAGTGTGTGTCTACCCATCATCCTCTCCACAATTAAAAATATTTCACTGATTATTTCATATTGCTAACTTTTCCATTTGCCCACAGTATAGAGAGGAGTGATAGATTAGCACAGGCAGTGCCATCTCAAGAAAGAAAAATGTACAGACTGAATAAATGCCATGACCAAGGTCAGGCAGAAAGATGGCAGTGCCGTGGGAGTTCCTGGAACGCACATGGGTGTGGCTGCCTCATCACCTTGAGGCCTGCCCACTTGCTCTCAGGGAAGTAATAAGGCAAAGGGGGGGTGGGGCAGTCAGGGTTTTCTTACTTGCTCAGGAATTCATTCTGACATCAGAAAAGTTTGGGTGTATGAGAATAAGTGGACAGTCTTTACCCCGAGCTATGTGGAACACAGCCTGTGGCTGGCCGTCCTGCTCAGAGATGATGTTGGCGGCGGCGGCAGTGGTGCAGCCTCTGGAATAGGCAGGACGAGGCCCACAGGGGACTCCTTTCCATTTCTTTTCACCTTTTGTCTCTTCAGTGACTCTTCATTGCACTTTACTGTTCATCTTTATCTGGCCAAAAACTACATAAGGTTACCAACAAATTTGCTACCAGGTCCTAATTTCTATCTCCCCAAACCTGGGGCCTCTAGCTTTTCCCTTGCCTTCACACCTTTATTCACCAAGATACCTTAACTTTCTCTCTTTCCTACAGGCCTTCTCCTCTGCGTTTCCATGCCTGGATCAGCTCAGCCTTCTCTTAAGTCTCCCCTAAACCATGCCGTGCACCCCTTCAATACATTTCCCATACTTCCACCCCTTGAGTGTTTCCAAAAGGCAATCCTGATTGTATGTCTGTGGAGCAAGACGAAGTTGTTTAGGTTTTCTCACCCACTATTCCCCAGAAGGCCGATGTTTTTTAGGTAGCCATAACTGTGCACAGTGTCACGATTATGTAACTGCTTCTTGGCACTCTACCGCTATTGTTCCCCTGGGTATGTATGTGTATGAGACCTTCCGCCTGTATAGATTTTCCCTGTGCTTGCTCACCTGCCGCCCTCAGCTGAATAAAGACATGTCTCACCTGCCCTGAGTTCCTAAGTTGTCCTTTAGCCTGGCAGAATTGGACCATTTGTATTACGATGTCATTGTAGAGGAAAACCCAGTTCCTTAGCATGAAAATACAGTAATGTTCAGTGCAGTGGACACGGGGACCATGTACAGACCTTCACCCAAGATCAGTAAAGTTCAACGACAGGGCAGCTCCTTCAGCGACTAAAACTACTATTTTGTGACTGTTAGTTTCTGAAGAACTATAGGCACTTGGGTATACAAAGAAACTAATAATAGTTTTTTGGCTGAATAGAAATATTTCATGTAGAAATATTCAATCCAGAGACATGACTACGGAGAGGAATTGTGGGGGTTTAATTAGTCAGATCTTGGAATAAACCCACCAACTCATTTGGGTAGTATAATTAGCCGACTCAGGCTGAATTATTAGCCAAAATTGTATTTAAAATATACTAATAGTAAAACATTTCCTTACTGGTTACTCTCAGCCAAAATTTTGTGCTTGCCCCATTTAATGTCATGATTCTTCAAGATCTAAATTATAAATTAAATTAAATAACATTTGTTTTGACAGATGGTGTGTTTATTCAGAAGTGTATTCACGCAGGGAGCATGCACAAAATCTGACAGTATTCAAGGCCACAAAATGTTTTTTGGTTTTTTTTCAACCAGTGTTGCAGTCAATGTATTTTAAAAATGCTTGTGAAGATGCTGATGTTAGTAAACGAGGTTGACTTTTTGACATTATTTACAGACAAGCAGACGTTACTTGCTTAACCAAGCAGCCCCTTGAGTCCCCAGTGACTACAGCAGGAAAAGCCTCGCAGATGTGGAAACCTTGCTCACCCAGAAAAATGCCCTGTAGGCAACTTGGGGAGCACCCCTGGAACCAAAGCCCGAGCTTCTTGTTAATTTCTGACTGAACATCATCTGCTCTTTGAAAATGACATCTTTCACTATCCTTCATGGTGAAGTCTGGTCTAACTTCTTTCCCAAGTCTGCTCCGAGTCCTTCAGCTCATGCTGATCTTTCTTCCAATGCCACCTATGGGGCTAATTGTTTATTCTTCTTGATTTTGCATGTTGCTCACACATAATACACTGGACAAAATTTAAGAGAGCACTAAGCATATACTCCAAAATGTTCTTTATGCTTTGTGGCCTATCCCTGTAGTGGCAACTTAGCATTGACTGAGACTGTGAGGCCCCAGGTGTGGGCTGCAGTAGATCAGCATCCCTTGGCAGCTTGTTAGAAATGCAAAATAGGCTCAGCACCCATAGCTCAGTGGTTAGGGTGCTGGCCACACACAATGGGGCTGGAGGGTTCAAACCCAGCCCAGGCCTGCTATAAACAATAATGACAACTACAACAACCTATTGTGGCAGGCACCTGTAGTCCCAGATATTTGGGAGGCTGAGGGAAGAGAATTGCTTAAGCCTAAGAGTTTGAGGTTGCTGTGAACTGTGACACCACAGCACTCTACGAACGATGACATAGTGAGACTCTAGCTCAAAAAAAAGGAGAAAAAAAAAAAGCAAAATAATATGCCCATCCAGACCAGCCCATCAGAAACTCTTGGGGCGGAGCCAGCAATCTGCATCTTAATGAGCTTTCCAGGTAAATCTCATGTATGCTCAATTTGGAGAACTACTCTTCTAGGAAAATCTGCATCTTTTTGGAAAAATTTGGAAAGATCAAGGGTTTTAGGATAGATTGAAAGAAGTAAAAGAAAAATTTTCCATTTAAACTTACAAAGAACTGCTTGCAAAAAGTAAGCACAGTAAACTTAGATACTTGAAAAGAAAAAAAAAAAAAAAAGCAGCAATGACAAAAGAAAATGGGGAAATGTTTCCCTAACAGCAACACAGACAGTATTTCTAATTATCAGGAGAATGCTTGGCATTGACTGTTGATATACAAGCACAGCCTCCTGAATTAATTCATATTCTGGGCTAAATGAACGTGCAAAGCCTATTCCCAAGGAACTGAGCACTGTACAGATTGATAGGGCTGTAGAGCGTGTAACTGAGCTAAAGCAATCGCCGGTTTTGAAAGATTAGCATTGACAATTTGACGCGACACATTTATTTTCCAAATATCAGAAATGTCTCATCTACATTCAAGGATAAAGGACTGTCACCATTTGATTTAAGTAAAAAGAAAAGGCCCCACTACAACACAGTCTATCATCTTTGAGCTGTGGCCAGAATGGGGCAGGAGCTCTGTTTCCTTAATACTCCCCTAATTACAAGGAGACTGTTTTGAACGTTGGTATTAAACCGGTTGCTATGGCTTCCTGCCTGCGAGTTCAGCCCCGCCAAGTTTCATTCAGGAGCCAGCTATGAATGGGCTGAATAGGATGCTCACAAATGGGGTTTCACACCCCAAACCCCTGCCACAGAGCATCCCCTTAGGAAGACCCAGGGAGGTGACAGAGAGCTGACAAGGGCCCAGCTTCCCTCACTTCCCTAGACGCTTCTCACTGGTCACCCTTCTTCCCTTCTCACTGGTCACCCTGTCAGGCAGGATACTTTTTCCTGGAGACTGCTGCCTTCTGTTCCCCAGCACCACATGGAAGTTTATTTAGACCTCCAAATGATTTGTTTGTTCCTCGGGCATTTATCAGCCTTCCCAAATTTTAAATATGACTGTGACCATAAGGGGAGAAGGCAAACGAGAAGTTCAAAGCAGAGCTAACCACGTCCAGACACCACCGGCTTTTGGTACAGTCTTTGGTAAACAATAGAGACATAACCACAGGGGATTTTATCTCTATGTTCTCAGAGAGAGTAGGACCCTCAGGTAACACAACTCCCAATGCTGAAGTGAGCATGTGCAGCCCCCAGAACTGTGTTATGTCTGGTATTTGTTCAGGTATCTAAGACCTCTGTTAGCTTCAAAATCCGTCACTCCTCTGATCTTGTAGCTTCTCATAGGGACAGAGCCTTTGAAATTTCACGCTAGGTTTTAGGGATTTAGCTTTTTGTCACGAGAAATAAAAGATGTCCCTAAGCAACATATGCTCCACATCCCCCCCACGTTTGAGGTTGTTTTTTGTAAACGCTCAGGCTTTGAGAACTGCTGGGCTGCCGTGTTGAAGAGCAAGGACGAGTTTCTGGAGCAGTGTTTTTCAGCCTTTTTTTATCTCATGGCACACTTGAACCTATAGTTAAACTTCTACAGCACACTTAAATTATGTTGATCAGAAAAAAAGGAGCAAAAAAAAAATACAGTTACTATGCTTTGAGCTTCTTTTGAAGATAGTTAACGATCTTCAAAATTTTTCACGGCACTCCTAAGATCCTCTCAGGACACACTGATTGAAAACCGCTGTCCTGGAGGTTCCTAGCTCAGCGCAAAGGGCCCAACAGGCTGGGGGCGGGGAGACAAGCGCATGGGTCCCTTTCAGGATATTTACATTTATATATAATCAGGCAGGATGTGTGTGAAGGAAGGAATACAGGGGCAGAGGTAAGAAAGAAAGAAGGGAGGGAGAAGGAAGGAAGGAAAGGAGAGAGGAAGGGAAGGAGAAAGAGAATGAAAGGAAGAAGAGAGGCAGGGAAGAAAGAAAGGAAATAAAGGGAAAGAAAAGAAGGAAGGGTGGTGCCTGTGGCTCAAGGAGTAGGGCTCTGGCCCCATATACTGGGGGTGGCAAGTTCAAGCCCGGCCCTGGGCAAAAGTGTAAAAGTGCAAAAAAAAAAAAAAAAAAAGAAAGAAAGGTACAACCGTGATGTGTCAATAAATATTTATAAAAAGAAGAAAGAAAAAGAAAAAAAGAGAAGGGAAGGTAGAAAAAGAAAAGCAAACACAAGGAAGACACTCTGTAAGGGAGGGGGTGTGATTTTTCACCAGGCGTCTTGCATTTAGCCGTGCTGACCTACACGCAGGTGAAGAGGTGAAGGAGTTTGTACTCTTTCTCTAAGAATTGATCAACTCACACCTGGCAGCTTGGCATGATTACCTCCCGAGCTTT
The DNA here is from genome assembly GCA_963574355.1 of Loris lydekkerianus. Classification (NCBI taxonomy): domain Eukaryota; kingdom Metazoa; phylum Chordata; class Mammalia; order Primates; family Lorisidae; genus Loris; species Loris lydekkerianus. The sequence goes on from CAUYPK010004515.1 coordinate 31,588, forward strand.
GATAGCTCATTATCTCAGCTTCCACAGAGACAATTGCTTTATGACTCCAAGAATAACATAGTACTTTTGGAAATCAAGCAGTTGTGCCTGAGGTTGGTGACCTCCAGAATCAAGGACCTGCTGGCTGACAATATTGAATTCTAATATTGACCAACCCAAGATAGTTTACTTTTTGTGGGGAGTAGGTGGCTCTTTAACTGCAAAATAATTAGTAATGCTCCAGTTCTGGATGGGGGCTTCCAAATGTCAATAGCATTATCTTTTTGCTGGCGACCTTTGCAGATGTGGTAAAAGTCATGTAAGGGATCATTCCAAAGGATTAGAGGCTATTTTTTGGTTTGAGACCCAGTACCAAACTGGTAGCATGAGCCAGCTTTTAGTAAGAAGTTTTCTATTATCTGGGTGTAAGATAAACATTTAACTTGCAAAACTTATTTGCAAGTTAAACTACCATCATAGGCAGGAGAAATACCCAAGTGTTTCTGTCTCAATCATCTATGGGTTCCAAAAATGCACAAGCTAGATGGAGTCTCTTAAACACATTTTCCAAAGGTCATGCGATGAAACCAATGCCAGTGGACACATACTCTTGCCATCTCAGCAGAGGGCATACCCCCAAAATGAGACCAGGACTCAATGCCAAAGAAAAGTGACATAAAAGTCCAAGTATTCTTATTTTACATACTCCTTGATTTTCAGAGATGAACGGATCCTAACTTGTTTCTATCCCAAGGCCATTTTTCAAGTAGTTTCTCTGATTATTCACAAGAATTTAGAAGAGCAAACGCTGTAAACATTTCTGAGGTTGGGTTTGATTACCTAGAAATGTAGCCAGAATGTATTCCATCATTCAATCTGAAATCTGAGTCATCTTGCAGGGCAAATCTAGAATCTTAAGAAAAGGATACACTGCTTTTAAGAACTTGGGTGTCTGATTTTAGGTTTGCAAAGCAATGTTTGTTAGAAAAGATCTATTTGTTTTGCAAAACAGACTGAGGAAAAAGTCTGTTAGTTGTTGATTCTTTTACAATTTGAATGTGAAAAAAGACTGAGGCTTCAGTATTTTAAAAAATATATTCATTCACTTAACAATCTACTTCACAACTTCCAAAACAATGAAGTTTTAGGTTATATCCAACCCTTCTGAAGTTTACAGAATTGTCACTTTTGATGAATTCTACCTTCTAATTTACAAATCAGGCATGCTCCTCCCATCAGATACAGTGCTGGGCTGACACTTGTCTTTCTGCAGCAGAATTTTGGAAAACAGAAGACTTGTAAGGGACAAAGAACATTGGAGATCTGCAAGCCCGACCAGCAAGAATTTATCTCAAATACCACAATGTCAACTGCAATGGCCACGTCCTAAATGAGGCAACAGTGGCTATAGCAAAACAGCACCTTTACCTTGATATAAAGTTAACAAGATAGCCTTGGGCAAAACAGGAGTCTACACATTAAACATTAAAGATAATGAACTGACTTTTTAAAAAAGTCTATTTTGACACATTTAAAATGAATCTAAGTGAATAACTTATTCCAGATAGACAGCAGTATAAATTGCAGGTAGTCCCCAAGTTATAAGCAAGATAGGTTTATTTGTTAAGTTGAATCTCTAAGTTGGAACAGGTACATACACCTGTTATCTGTAATAGCCTCCATCTGTGAGTCATACTTCAATCAGATGTTTGTAATTTGGGGAGTTACTATAATAGCCTTGGTTTGTAAGTGCAAGTTGTAGGTAAGTTGGAAGTTTGTAACTTGGGGACCTGCATCAAATAGTAGATTTTCTCAGTATCATCTTTATAAGTAAGTTTCTTGGGAGTGATACATTTGGGAACGTAGATTTCTTTCCCTATGTGATGTCTCTCTTCCCTGATATGTAATATCTGCAATTCTATCAGGAAACATCTCCACCACTAGCTCCAATTTCAACGCCACACAGAGGACGGGCCCTATGCTTTATTAGTAGATGTAACTCCATTTCTAGAGATTTGCTGCGAACACTTTGATGACTGGAACCTGGTCTTTTTCTTCTTCGTTATCGCCTGCAGTACCTCATTCTATGCTAGACACTTGGTATCACAGAATCACTGGGCTCCATCCTCTTATCATAGAAACAGGTCAGAGAATTGAGACTTGTGTGCAGTGACTCAGCCAGTTGGCAACAGATTTGAGACGAGAGGTAAGGAGCCCACAGACACAGTAATTCACTCTGCAAGCATCTGCTGAGCCCTGCTGTGTACTGGGCATTGTGCTGGAAGCTGGGAGTCGTGGGAATGATGACTGTAGATATCTTGTCCTGTAGAAGCTTGTGGTCTAAGTGAGTTGGCCAGACTCATAAACCAACAATTACAGTGACTCTTACCTAAGAGTAATTACAAAATTGAGTCCTTAATTAGCCCTTATTGAATCACTCTAAGGAAGCCTAGTAATTGAGTTATAGAAATGATTCTTTAAAAGGTCTCACCTAAAAAAAAGTACTGGAATTAGACTTCATAGACAGATTTTTGATAGAGATCCTAACTAACCAATTTGCTAACAGAAAAACTTCTTTTGCATTTGTAGAAAATAAATAGAAAGCACATACATTTTAGTCAAAGACTCAGAATTAAAGTTGTATTTATTCATTTATTTAATCAACATATTAGGTGTGTATACAAAGAGCGGAGACTGAAATCTTGATTTGGTTCGTCCTGCTGTTGAGATCTAACCGGTTAATATTAACAATGGTTAAGCTATTAACTTTTCTAAAGGATCAATTTGTACATTGCCATGGATGATGGTGAATCTCATTCAAGTGAGAAACTCTAATCTATTCGATTTTTCATGAATTCTCTCAGATAATTAGTTTTAAGAAATGGCACTTTATCATTTTCTAGTCCCTATGGGAATATGCAAACTACATGACCCTAATCCTGAAATTCAATAGGGAAACGATGTTAACACCAAATTCTCCACATGCAGTCTTTGCTTCGTGGGAGTGTCCAGATTCCTTAGATTTTTAAGTGTCCATTCCCCTCACCTGCCTTTGCTAACTTTCTGTGACTGCTGCTTTGATGTCTAGCCTTGGGTTTACCCAATACTCAAAACTCCACAGGTGGGTCTGTCTGGTCTGTTTGCACATATCTTCATCTGGTTTACATGTGCCTTTACCCAAAGGTACTGTGCTTACCCAGGTTTAGAGAGGGGCAGGAAAAGCTACAATTGGGTTGTGATCTGCCACGGTAGGGGCCTGTTACTGTCATCCCAGCGCACATCATGGGTTCTTTTTCCCTCTGGACCACCACATAAATCCTCACTGATTTCTGAGGGGCTGAGAGCAGAAAGGATATTTATTAGAAGATGCCCTTTGTATGTGTGTGTGCATGCACACGTGCATGTGTGTGATTTTCTTTCTTTTCTTATTTTGCACCTCCCCCCCAAATCGCTGCCTGTCCCTTAAAGAGGCATTCCAGTCTCAAGGTCCATTCAGTCTTCTACACTCTTTCCTCTTTCTGCCATATGTGTGTTTATGCTCTTGATATTCACAAAAGGTCAAGGTGGGGAAGGATTCCTGGGCCTCTGTGGCTTCTATGTAGCTCCCCACAAGGGCACACCCCAGAGCTCTGAAGGAAGCAATGCAGCAATTTCAAGAAAAAAATTCTAAGTTTTCTAAAAATACTATTTTTCCAAATTTTAGTAGAAACATAGTACCTTGGGTGTGGACATGAGGTACTCAGTGAAATTTTGAGACATCAATGAAAGGTAAAGTTCTAAGTGTACCTTGGGAGTGAGGGGCCCCCTGAGGAGGTGGGGCCTTGGATGGCAGGTGGCCCCCCTTTCCCTTGCGCTACATAAAGTTGGCAGGTGTCAGAAATGATCCTAGGTCATGACAAGATGGGTGAGCCTACTTTCAGGGTGTCTGAGAGCAGACAGAAGCACTTTCAGCTGTTGGGGAGAGCAAGCTGTGGTTATTTAATTAAGAGTGTGTGGGGGTCACCTAAGTACTCATTGGAATAAAGCTTTACTTAGTGGCCATTCAGACACATCAAAAGAACAAAGCCAGTCCCATCAGCAATCACCTTTTGTTTTTTTCTTATTGTAGTGACATCTTTAAACACCCCATTCTACTGGGCACTGGCTGTGTGACTATGAACAAGTCAAGACTCGTCTTTCCCATTCTGGTTCTCAAATTCTCACAGACCACATTGTTCTTGAGTGTGATTTTTAACTTTCCAAACAAGTTATTGTTGTTATTATTATTTTGCTCTTGTTCACCTGGTCCTTATATAAGCCCAGAAAAACACTGAAGCCCCAAAATGTTGAAGAATTTGAGAAGGGCCCAGGCTAGTCAATAGCAGAGCTAGGTCATATTTTAGGAGACTAAGATCTATATGTATTAATAGTTTCTATTAATGGGTTCCATTTTCTTTGAAAAGGAGCCCTGTGGCAACATGCTTATCTATAGGAGCACTATCTTTAGCTAGATCCTCTCTGGGCAAAAGACTTTTGAACACCAAATCTGTTTTCACTAATAGCCACTGTACTCCATTTTCCAATTTTCCATTGGAATCTGGTAACCACACAGGAAAAAGGATGAACTATCTTCCTGTTCCTATTATACTAAGACTCATCCCAATTAATCTCTCTTTTAAAACAAGTACATCTGTTATTTTCAAACAATATTCAGTTACCAAAGAAATATAGGTTTGATCCTCAGTCGAGTGTTGCAAATAGTACAGGGTACAGAACAATCAAGAAATAGGTTTACTGTCAGACTTGGCCCTAGTTCTGAAGCTCAAAGTGTTCAACCTTTCTGAGCCTCAGTTTCCACATCCCTATAAGGATAATTATAATACATGCTTCACAGACCGTTGGGAGAACTGTTTGAATGTTCATGAAGGAAGGACATCCCCTTCATCATTCTTCTATTCTGTGAAGAGCAGAGGACAACTAAACATTTGTGGCATGAAGAACTAGAGAAACAGTGTGTAGTGTACCTACACAGCGCCCAGCACATCAACAATGGCCAATAATTTACTTCTCAACACTGATTTTTCCTCCCTTCTGATTTCTCTTTCATTTATTCAGAGGGTTGGGCTCAGTGGTATATGTAAAAAATAAGTATTTAATGCATATAATTTGCAAGGAAGGAAGAACTTTTATAGACTCACATAATAGAAGTGTGGGGGGGTGGTTATGAAGACGTCTGTGGGCTCTGAAGCAATTGTAGGACACCAACTGTGCTTTACTATCAAGCACACTGTTGACCAGCCCCACTGGAGGAAGGAGCACCTTGCCTGCGAGCCCGCTTGTGATTCTCCCCTCTTCTCCTGGAATAAAAACTCCCTCACAGCACAACACAGGCTCTCCTGGTCCTTCAGGGCTCCCAGATAAAGTGCTTACACCCAAAATACCATCTGTGATCTGTTTTCCATGGCACAGGAAAAAGGTCTGATGTTAGGGTTTAGGTCCATGGGAAACTGCTGCTACAAATTGAATTTTTGAAAATTAAATCCAATTTAAAATGCGTTCAAGGCCATTTAAAGCAATCTTCTGGTGAGTCTTTGGTTACGTGAGGAATCTTCCTGGGAAGGGGAAAAAAACAATCCCTGATGTATCTTTCTTATAAATTTGGGCTCACACAAATAGGACTTTCTTAAGATGACATTGTGTCCTCCACTGCAAAGGGGTGAGGGCCTGCAAGCCCCTCCTGGTAATTCTTCAGAGTAATCTCCCACATTTATCTCTCTCTCAGAATGCTCCCAGGATCTCTCATCACAGTGCAGAGGAAGGTTTCTGGGCACAGGGAGATCACATGGCTATTTAAGTTAAAGGGTGCCTAGAAGGAGGCTGTCACTAAGAAGAGCCACTGTAAAATGGCTATAGAAGCTATGGTTCCACATCCTAAAGATGTGATTCTGGGAGTAACCAACCCACCAGCACAGGGAAGGAAGCCAGGAAGCTCCTCTCAACTTTAAAATGTGCACAAGATATGTGTGGATGGTGTAGGATTATCTGCCTGAGGTAAAACCTTGGTGTTTACACATCCTATGACTGGATAAGTTTTTTAATTTTGAGCCTCAGTTTCTTCATCTGTATAATAGGGATATTATAGTATCTCCTCATAGAGTTGTGAAAATTAAATGAGCTAATATAAGTGAAATATATAAGCTGAACATACTACAGTAATGTTAGTTGCTATGCTGTTATCATCAATACCACTAATTCAGATGGGAGTGAAAAACCATGTGGAGTACCATAAGGCCATCTGATTATTCAGTAACACTGCCGTCATCATTTCATGCTGGAGTGGAGTGGAGTGGAGAGTAGTTCTGCCTCAGATGCCAGGGCTACTCTGTTCTGAACCAACTGTTGGGTCTTAGCCTCTTTCCCTCCATCGTACCGCGTAAGTGCTGTGCCTCATTCTCTAAAGACAATTGGATAAATTGATTTCATTTACGTCCAGTCTTCCAAGTCACATAATACACCTGGAAGTTCAATTTCAGTTTAGCACTTAAAAACTAACGAATTCTAGAAGATCATTGCCACTGAGCTCTCCTATCTAAGGTAGCAATGTCCCAGAGCAAAAGATTAGGCCCTAAGTAGAAGCAGGCGGTAAATACTATGTGAAGACCCTGACGTTTCTGCCTGATTTAAGTTACACTGACTTCCAATCATGCATTTTATCTCTTGGCATGCATACATAGGTGCCCAATAAATGTTACCTTTGGTGATAATAAAACAAAAGCCAAACTTTCAAAAGCTGAAATATCCAAAAGACCATTGTCTGCATTCTTGGCAACAGAGAGAGAGCCAGTTTTCCCAAGTCAGCAGCCTCCAAGGAGACTGGCAAGGGGCCAATTCCCAGGGCTGGTGCATTCCTGGGGACTGGCAAGAGGCCACTGGGACCCTGTTTCCTCTTCCCTTCTCTTTATGTAGTGGAAAAATATTCCTGTTTCAAGCCCTCAGCGTCTTTTTCCCCCCATGGAAGTAAAGGGAGGGAGTCAGATGGGAAATGTTCCCCAGTCCCCTCCCAAAATGCGTCTCCCACTGCTCTGAGTTGGCACAGCTCAAAGCAATAAATAGAAGGCTGAGGCAAACAAAAGAGGGTTCTTCTGCCCAGTCCTCCAGCCTGATTCTATCAGGAGCACAGGCCCAGAGCAAAAAGGCCCAGCAGGGCCTTGTGCACAGGGAGTCATTGTACGTTGGCTTGGAAGACTATGGGCACGTCTGAAAGCTTCTAGAATAAAATTACCTGTTATAAATAGACATTGGCTGGGTTTCAGGGGTCAGAGCAATAGGCTGAACATTTCAGAAAAATATAATGCTCCATATACGAAGGTCTGGGGGCTACTAAGGAAATGGACCAAGAAGAAAGGAATCCAGGGTTTGGTCAGATACAACCTACAGCAAGCGCCTGGCTGGCAACATCACGGATATGCTATTCCATTTTTAAAAATCATGTATGTATATATGTAAGCCAAACTTAAAAAAAAAAAAAAAAAAAAAAAAAAGAGTTCTTGTAAATGCCTCCTTCCATATGCAGTCAAAGAAAAGTGCCATCTGGAGTGGCCACGTCAGCGCCGCTGCATGTTTTCAGAGTAGAGAAGACTGCACGCCAAGCACTGTGCCGCGAGCTCTGTGTTGTGAGATCTTTCCCTCAATTCATCCAGCAGCCATCTGAGTAAGAGATGATCACCTCTCCCTTCTTAAAGATGAGAACACAGAGGCCCAGAGAAGGTAGGTGACATGGCTGAGCTCACACAGGCAGTACATGACAGGTTGAGATTGAATTTCGGTTCAGGCTACTCTCTGGCCAAACAATCTCTTCCTACTGCAGGGATCCCTTTCCACTGTACCCTGTAAAATGAGTGCTTTGCACTCCGTAAACTCTTAATGCATCTTTCTTCTCAAGGCTGCTGCTGCTGTGTTTGATGAGCTGAAGTTCAGCAGGTACGAGTTATACCACCCACATCATAACAATGCCATATTTTGCTATGTATAATGCATTTCTTTGGGCTCAAATTTTTGAAGGAAAAATAAGGACGTCCATCATACATGTGTAGGATGGCTCAGGAATGGGGGAGCCAGTGGCCTCCCAGGGCTACCACACCCTTCCATCTGGGCCTCCCAGGCACATGGGGTTCCAGTCTGGGAGGATCTGGGGTCCGGTGGGAGCAGGCCTGAGCACCACGATGAGGGGAGGGGCAGTGTTGAGGCTGGCAAGGCAGGCTGCAGCCACGTGGGAGAGGGCCAAGGAGGCATGGCTGCACAGAGGAGACCAGGAACTTTATGAAGGCTCTGGGGACTTGCCTGGCTGCCCATGAGCCCAGTGGACTCAAAAGCTTCCGCACTGCTGGCTACGTGTGTGGCCATCACAGTTGTGGCCCCTGATGGCGGAGAGGGGTGGGCTCCCAGGAAAGAGGGCAGGGCAGCCTTATTGAGCAGGTGGCTGTGGGAGGGCAGTACAATCTGCACGTCTGGAAGGGGAGAGTAATAGCCCTCGCAAGTTGTGTCTCTTCTGGCCGAGAACATTCTTAAGGGGCATTTTCTTAAAAGTTTGGGCAAAAAATGTGGGTGCACATTATATACGGAAGCATATTATACACAGAAGAATATGGTGATTTCCATCTTCACAGGGTCCCACAGTCTCCAAAACAAATCCTTGTTCTCTATGTCACTTAACCCTCATGGCCAGCACACCACTGAGGACACAGAGAGCGTAAGAAAGTGAAGTGAAGGCCACTCATCTGCCAAAGAGTTCCAGTAAGGTCCAATGGAAAGATTTAGAGTTCCACTGCAGCAATCAGTCCATCAGGTCACCCTCCATGTACCCAGCATCCCCAACATATACCCAGACCTGCACGGGGGAATTTGTCAGAATCCATGAAGAGAAGACCATGTCACTGGCACACGGAACTTGTGTTCTGAAGGTGTTAAGTCATACCTTCTGGTCAAACCAAGTTGACAAGTGTAGGGAAAGGACTGGAAAACAACACACAGAAGTTCAATTCAAACGATACATCAGAAACAGACTGGTGGGACCAAAGATGATGTTTTCTTAGCACAGATCTGTGAGAAGAGAGGTGGTGGGGCATTTTATTTCACAGGATAAATTTGGACATATTCTGTGAGCCCCGCCAAAGCCCCCCTTCCACTTCCCTCTCTGCTCTGAGGGTTCCAGGCTTCTCTGTGGACCCCCTCTGTCTGGAGGAACCAGCAGAAAGACCAGAGTGCGAGAGGAGAGTGAGGTGGGATGTGTGTGTCCTGATCCCCTGACTGTCGGCCTCAACCCGCAGGGGGCATTGCTGCGGGGTGGCTCCCTCCCTCCAGCACATGGCTTACACAGCCACCTTCTGGCCTGGGGGCAATGGCTCTCCACAGTTTCTGTCCTCAGGGGGCTGCACTCTTACCTGGGTGAATTCTCTACATCCTGCCACCCCTTTGTAAAGACACCCCTTATTCAACTTCCCTCCATTACCTGGCTTGACTGCACCCCGTGCCGCTTCCTAGGTCCTGCATACAATAACCATGGAAATAATATTTCTGATCCACAGTCTCTGTAGACAAACTAGGGAAACTTCTGATCCTCTTAGGATGAGAAATGCTCACTACTAAGGACCTGGCTCTCTCCCTCACTTCCTCCTCACAACACTTCATCCAATAGGAATGAGGTCAGATGTTCTACCAAACTTGGCCCTGGAGATCTCCAGATAGCTGCCTAACATACTCCACCTTGGGAGGGAGGATTACTGCACCCTCCAGTCTCTCTAGTTGGCGCCCTCAAAGTGTCCCCTCCCTGCATCAAGCCCACCTGCACAGAATCACTGCCAGCCCTCACTGCCACGTCGTCTGCAAAGACAGCAGGCCTCTGGCAACCGCTCCTCCTCACGAAAAGGCCAGCAGCCCCCCAGCCTGCTTCTCTGCCGCCTCTGACAGCTGCATCCCCAAATTTACCAGACCAAATGATCTTATTTCCCTCAACAGATCTATGTACAGGAGAGCAGTCAATGAATTAATTGTATTAGGAAACCTACCAAGCTGAAGACAACTGCTTAAAACTAAGAACTGAAAAGGTGCTGAAAGACGGAAGGCAAGCAAACCTCAGAGGAATCTTTGGAAATGGCCGATTATAATCCATTTAGCCTAGTTAAGGAACTGAAATTTATGAGCAGAAAACATCTGGAACCGCCTGGAATGTAAAGGAACCACTGTTGGAGCTTACAGAGAGCAGACCAGACAAATGGGATTCCGTGTTAGGGGAGAACTGCAAAATTAGTACATGAAAGAGACAGAATGGAGGCCGGGCATCTGGTGTTAAGCGAAGCGTTTGAATACAATGGCTCCTGGATTTGCTCTTGAAATATTAATTGAAATTGGACGAGAGATGACGGCTGTGCATAAACTGGCAGAAAGATCACAAATGCGGGCTACACGGAGCCAAGGCAATGCATCATGAAGTGATGAGAAATGGTGCCCCATTCGTGTCCGCGAACCCTGTGGATGTTTAATAAATATTAATTGATACTAATGAACTATAGTACTGGGTGGTAAATGGGTGAGACAGTGAGGCTGCTGAAATACGGCTAATATGTATGCAGTTGGTACAACATACACTGATAAATGAATGAGAAGAAAGGAAATGGAAATGATTTAGCAGTGCGATGCATTCTGGCTTTGCCCCAGGAAGCAGGGATAAGGGACTGTTAATAGAAGAGTGGGGAAGGGTGGCTGGAGGGGAGGATGAAAGTTAGGGTGGCAATTCATCACTACAGTAGCCATTGCTTACAATTTCTTGGCAATTTCTTAAGTGTAAACCAAGGCCCTCTGAGTGGTACCCCATTCTTTTAAGACACTGTGGTTTTCTTAATAAATTTCCACTTCAGGGAACTCAGGGACAGCATAGATTAAATTTGGACCAATTCCTTAGAGGGAGATATACAAGCCCTGCTCCTTGGGGAAAGCCCTTCCTGATCAATACAGCCAGAATGAGAACTTTCTCTTTCTATATCCCTGTGGTCATACTGTTTGCACCCCTGTGTCCCTCCTAGTATGACCATGATTTGTGGATGTATGCTTAGGTTTTTCTGAGCTCTGTAGAGCAGAAATCATGCTTTGTATTTCTTAGCACTCATTTCACAGTGCTTTATACCCAGTAGTTGCTCAATTCCAGTGCTGTTTAATGAGAAACTTCACAAACGAAAACAGGCACACCTCAGACAGAACACCCAGATACCTATTAAATTTGAGAACCAGTTCTAAGGAGATCGATGAAAGCTCTGCCTCTGGTTACGGACAAAGCACTAGAGAGTCTGCCACCAAAACGATCCTAGGCTGCCAGAGGATGATGCAGAAAACTCGGTTGCCATGGAAACTTGTATGATCCGATGATTCCCTTTGTTGAAAGATAGTGAGACACCAGAAGAATGACAAGCAGATCTTGGAGCCCTAAGAAAACACCAAACATGCCGCGCGAACACCTCTGCTCAGCTGCACCCATGCCTGCTGTGAAGCAGGATCAGTCCATCAACTGTCAAGAACTCAGCATTTGCAAAGGGCTTCTAAACGTGTCCAGTTCCTTTCAGTGATCTTGGACACCCCAAGAACGCACAGCACTCGGTCTGATGCTAGCAGACAACTCTCACCGCAGCAGCTGAACACAGGCAATGGAGGCAGGCGCAGCTGAGGGACCCTGGCAAGAGAAACCCACCCGTGGGCAGGTGCCATGGGCAGCACCAGTGGCAGGAGAGGCTATCTTACCATTCTCAGGTGGGAGATACTAGTGAGAATCTGATTCTACTTACAGACTCCACTCCTCTGGAAAATGTACAAGTGCACATACCGTAAAGTCTGATATAAAATATTTCAGAGAATTCACAACTCTGGAGACCTTTTCATAGAGGGCCCCTATCAAGCACCTTGACTCAAGAGAGTTTCATCATGTTATGAATCTCTGATATAAGACAAAAACAAAACAAAACAAAACCCCATACCCACACTAGAATCATCCTGAGGCGAAACTGAAAAGCAGCATGCTGTCTCTCTCCAGCCTCCCAAAGTAGCACTTACGGCCTTCTCCATGTGGGTCCCCCACATCCTGTCCCCAGAACCCCTGTGAACATGTCCTCAGCTCACTAGATCCTGAGCAGTGAGTACATTCACTTATTCCATCATTTCACTGAGTGTTTTCTACATAAAGAAACAAACATGAATACAAAGTAACCCATGTTCTCACAGAGCTTAGGGTTTAGATAAGTCCGGGTGACGGAGGACATCTGGCTGTCACAACTGGAAGAGGGCACCCCTGCACTCATGGAGCAGAGGCCAGGGTCCTGCCAGGCGTCCACAGGTACAGGACAGACCTGCTCCTGAGGGGATCGGCCCGTGACAACGTAGTGACGACGAGCACAAGTGGGTGTTAGGGCAGCTCAGGGAAGGGCATTTTCGTAAGACCTCTGCGGTTACTGTGGTAGTCTGCCTCATTTTCAGGGACAACGAGGGGAAAAGAGTCACTCAGCGATAACCACACAAAGGCAGATTCTCCTTCGGGTGACACCAGGTGGCCGACTTGGGCCAAGTGGAAATGGTGGGCAGACAAAAGGCATGGCCTTGGGAACCTCCTGGTGGAGGAGGGCTCACCTCCCTGGGTCAGTGCCCAGCCAAAGGAAGGCACGACCATGGGGTAGAGTCCTCCCTCAGGGCAGCAGCTGGGTGGGTGTTCCCGTCACTCACCTGCTCCTCCCCGCTCTGCGCTCACCATTAACCCTACCTCCTCTGTGCTCACACCATGTCAGATCTCACATGGACAAAAACATAAATCATACATGTCTGCATGTGGCTATATGTATACGCACATTATTAATTTCAATCTCTACTAAAGTCGATTGCAAAACCTGGATAATCAGAAAAAATTCAGAAAAATTACCCATGCGCTAGCCCTGTTCAGGCAGCTGGGGCTCTTAGAGGTAGGGCCGCACCACGGGGGAGCCCCAGCTGCTGGCAGAGGAGGCTAATTGTGCGCTAGCGGTCAGTCTAGAGGGGGCCGGACCCGAGCTGAAATCCCAGCTCTACCGCCCACCAGTTCCATAGCCTTGAAGAGGTTGATTAACTTGTTACCACTTCAGATTTCTCGTTTGTAAATTAGGGATAATTAGAGTTCCTACCTTAAAGGGTTGTTGTTAAATATTAAATGACATTTTCCATATAAAGCATTGAGGAATGTGCTTGGCCCGTATGAAGCCTCAATCAATTTGAGCTACTGTTGCTGAAGGAAAGGGGCCTTCCTGGTCTAGACTCGATGTCTGATTCACTGAGTGAACATGCCGAGCTGTCTGCCGCAGTGGTGTTGGTGTGAGACTGTGTCACACCCTGCTGCTGACACACTGCACGCCCACTGCTTGCCCCTGTCTCCTCTGTCCTCCACTCACAGTCTGTTCTCAGCACCCGCCTTGCTGCGAACCTCCTTCCTAGCACTGTTCTTGTTGGGTTCTGGTATCTTCCCACTCTTCGGGGCCCCTTGCAGACTCCTAGCAACTAGCTCTTGTGAGTGATGCCCACCTGGCCCAGCCTCCCCTACTGCTCCAAATCCACTCACAACACCCAGAGATCTGCAATGCTGCACGGTGGGTGGGCAGGGCTTTCCAGCATTTTCCAGGCTTGCCCTGATGGGCTGAGCTTGGCTGGTGGGCAGATTCATGGGGTAAGTTTTTGCCTAAAGCTCTGACACTCTAATGCCGCCAGTGCCCCTCTTAAGGAGGCACACCAAAGATTTAACAGGATACTTTGGAAAGGTTGCTAACCCAGGCCAGAACTGGTCCATTCTCTATCTGTTGCTTTTTCCTAAAAAATGGCCTCAGCTCGATCTTCAGTTATCACCACACCTTTGAACACCTTGCTTCAGGCCATGGTCTTGGTTTTACTCAGTGCATCTAGGAGACAGCTGAGATAACAGCTTACTTGTTGGAAATGAAGCAGTGGGGGAGGAGTGGGGGACTAAAAAGCCACCTCTCATTCTTTCCCCCTCCCTATCTCAATGCTCCTTTGGGGATCAATCTCAGAACAATCTTGCTAGCAGAGCGCAAAGGTCATGTTCCCAGAGGACAACTTGGCATTCTCTCCCCCTACCCCGTGGCCAGAGGTACTGAGTGAACAGCACTTGACAGGTGTGTCCATCAACAGATGTGGCCGAGGGGACTGGGATTGCACAGCTGGAAGCCCACACAATCCTGGCCTGCATGCTCTATGGGGCATCCTTGCAGTGAGGGGAGGGCTAGTAAGGGTGCAGGCACTTCAGGAAAGCTGCAGCTATGCCCAAGGCCGCACAAAATGAAGATTTTCTTTTCTTGGAATTCACAACCCACTAGCTGCACTGAGATACACTAACAATACCTCTATTTTACATTTAGAAAAATTCTCAGTGAGCTTGGACATACAGTATGTCAGTATGTCCAAAAGATGCATGAACTATTTTCTAAGCTATTTTTCTGTTGCCCTGTTTCTTGTCACTGGGGTACATATACCTTGGGGTAATGGATTAACCCTGCCCCTCAGCCTTGGGATGTTGCAAACACAAATCACTACTCACAGGGAAGGTAAACCCTGGCTGGTGAATTTCCCATTTCTCCTATGAGTGCAGATAACATTCAGAATGCAGCCTGTTGCCTGTATTTGCAAATAAAGTTGTATTGGTCCTCTGGCCTCCCCTGTTTGTCGATGACACTTCTGTGCCTGCTGCCCCCCCCCCCCCCGACAACAGTGGAGCTGAGCAGCTGCAACCACTGGTGCAGCCTGCACAGCCTGAGATACTGTCTGTACCTTTACAGGTCTAGGGGGCTGTCCTCTGCCTCAGAACTACTTCTAGTCACTAAATGGGGGAAATAACTGAAGATACAATGGCAGAGATTTAAATGTGATAGGAGAAAGACGTTTCCCTGGGAGAAGAAAAATCAGTAGTGGCCTGTGCTGTCACCGGAACGTGCAGGGCAGACGCTCCGGGTTAAGTCTTTCTTCTCTGCTGCCTCAGTCCCTCATCCCTAAATGTTCCCAACTCCACCTTCTCCCTGGCACCTCTCATGCCTCCCCAGTGACTCAGCTCCTGTCGCCGCCGATGCCGCACTGCTCATCTCCACATGATGATATTTTCCCTGCTTACTGCATTAGCCTCTACCTATAAACTAGAAAAACTCAGGGAAAGCGTAGCTCCCTGTATCACCTGGGGGACCCTGCGGGAAAGAAAGGGCACACGCAAACCACCTAACTAAGAATCTGGTAAAGGAATTCTTTACTGAACTCGGGCAAGCCGAGGCCACCAAGAAGACACGGGCTAGCAGCACCACAGAGCCATTACCACAAAGAAGCCTGAAGGGGAACGGAAAGAAGGGGCAGGAACACGCCGAGAGTGGCGGTCAGAACTAGAATTGGAGTTTTAGGAGAAGGTTGTCCAAAACGCCCTGCAACCTGAGGCAGAGGGCCTCATCCTTATGGTCCATGACACAGGGAGAGGGCAGGAAAACAAAGACTTTGACCTCTGATGTGTTAGTTCCTCCCATTGGCCAAATGCAGCCAAATGCTGTGATTAAAGGGTCATATAACGGCCAGCTGTGGTAGCTCACGCCTGTAATCCTAAAACTCTGGGAGGCAGAGGCAGGAGCAAGGGAAGGGAAACCCCGGTTGGTGAATTTCCAAGAGGTCAGGAGTTCAAGACCAGCCTTAGCAAGAGCAAGACCTTGTGCCTACCAAAAATAGACAAATTAGCCATGTGTTGTGGTGGGCACCTGTTGTCCCAGCTACTTGGGATCCTCCCAGCAAGGGTCACTTGACCCCAACAGTTTGACGTTGCTGTGAGCTATGGTGATGCCATAGCACTCTACCCAGGGCAACAGAGTGAGAGTCTGTCTCAAAAATAATAAAAAGGGGCAGCGCCTGTGGCTCAGTGGACAGGGTGCTGGCCCCATATGCCGAGGGTGGCGGGTTCAAACCCAGCCCCTGCCAAACTGCAACAACAAAAAAAATAGCCGGGCGTTGTGGCGGGCGCCTGTAGTCCCAGCTACTTGGAGGCTGAGGCAAGAGAATCGCCTAAGCCCAGGAGTTGGAGGTTGCTGTAAGTAGTGTGATGCCACGGCACTCTACTGAGGGTGATAAAGTGAAACTCTGTCTCTACAAAAAAATAAATAATAATAATAATAAAAGGTCCATACAGTACATCTTCTAGGGGTGCAAGGCCAGGTCAGTATAAACAAAGAGGGGGTCTGGGAGAGAAAATGAAAGCCATCAAGCACGTCCCCGTAGCAAGCTGTCAACGATGCCTCTTGACTGACTTAGTGTTAATCCATATGGTGGAGTGCCTGATTACTATAAAGACTTTCATGCAAATTGTCAAGAGGCTGAAGGATGAATTATAGGACCTGTGTAGGTCCATTTCTGCCCCCACAAGTCTATCAAGGTTACACTGCCGTCAGAGCTGAGGGTCTGGTATGGCCGGTGTTTGCTTTCCTTTGGTGGGGAAGGCAGGAAAAAGGTACCAAGAGAAAATTTGCAAGAGAAACCACCAGTCAGTCTCATCTGTGCTTAAAAGCTAGAAGTATTTCCCCTCAAATTAAAAGGTAACGTTTGCTATCAAAATGTGAGCTGGTAGAAAAGACAATTCACTTGCCAGAATGCTCATCAGCTAGCTGCTATCACAGTGACAAGTGTCAAGCAGCTATACATGCAGCCTGGGAATGAGTCCTGCAAATAAAAAAAGCACAGTGTGAAATAATGACTTTTTCTGATCAAAAAGCATCCTGGGGAGGGCTGAATGTTTTGGGGTCAAGAAGAGGCCTCGTTTCTGGGGTGATTTCTATTGTTATCAGAGAGAAGGCTGTACCTGCCATGAATATATGGCGACTCGACTCACTCCCACTGGTGGAAGCAAACGTGAAGTCACTTGTCTTTCTCACTGGGTCTTTGCCCCCCACACAGAAACATATTCTTCATTTCAGTTTCACTTACCTGTCACGTTCTCCTTAAAAAGGGAGATTTATAAAGTAAAAAAAAAATCAACATCAAAGAACATGTGTTACCAGAACGCACACGTGTGTGCACATGTGGACACACACCGACACACCCTCCACCTTTCCCCCCCACCACATCCTGAAAGCAAAATTGTGACTAATAACCACAAACTCACTTCCCCCAATTGAAGTTTTTTTTCAGTATTTAGACTGTGAGTGTCTTTATTCTATACTTTCTCCAGCCTAAATTTTAAAAGCTGTTGCAAGGGAGCTATAATTTCTACTCAACACTTCAGTGATTTGATTATATAAAATAAAAAGTGTAATGAAGTTAATACTACCTTATTCTTGTAGTACATTATGAGAAATTTTTTTTCCTACAAAATCTTAAAGTGGAAATTACCTCTGGGCCCCCTAACTCTCAAAAATATGGGTCTCGATGATTACACCAATGGAATTTTGAGGCTTAAGAACTTAATAGTTCCTTCCTCTGTTCAGTTTCCCAAAAGGACATCTTCTCTTTCTGGGAAAAGTATAAGGTGAAAAATGAACGGAGGTGACACGCAGGAGACCTGTGTTCTGCTCTTGGCGTAGTCCTGGTTGTATGACCTCAGGAGCAGCAGTTAACTTCTCTGGTTTTTCACTATTGTATTTCACAGCAGTCCTTATCTACAATCATTTCTACCTGCTTTTTGCCGACTTATTTGTGTGGTTTCATCAGAGAGCAGAAAAGGAACGCAATGTCTTGGGTTCAAGTCACTTACAGGCCACCAGCTTTGATCCTATCCCCGGTCTAGCTCTCTTCCTGGCATTTGAGATTTGTTCAAGGTGGTTTCAACAAATCTCACTCCCAAAGAGCCAACTCAAAAAGAACATTCTTGCTGTCACTGTCCCAGCAGCAGCGTCACATTTAAAGGAGAGAACTTCACACTAAAATCAAGGATAAAACTGTAGCCACTCAGCCTAAGTGCTGGAATGTCCAGTGGCATTTAAGCGCCCCATACAGGGAAGCATAGGACAGGACATGCCTTTCCAGAATTTCCCCAACCTGGGCACACAGATGTAACACTTAACCTACCTCTAGAAAACAAGGAATATATTTCACTAATGTAAAAATTCTCCCAAACATGGTATAGGAAGATTTAGCAGGATTAAGTTTCTCAGGTGGTGCCACGCAACAGGTTCTCATTTTCTCTTGTTCTTCTATGCCAGCAAGTCAAGAAAGGGATCTGCAGCCCCTGACAAATCTCAGGGTACAGCCATATGCCAACAGGAATACAAGCAGAGTTTTGGGTTTTCAGCTAGCACTGGTAATGTGATAGGATTTTACTTATCCCTGTATTCAAGCTAACTTCCCAAGGCTCCCTCCCCCGTGCCCCTTCCCACCCTAGCCCCTCCTTCCCAAGGCTCCCTCCCCCCTGCCCTGTCCCACCCCAGCCCCCCCTGCCCTGTCCCACCCCAACCCCTCCTTCCCAAGGCTCCCTCCCCCTGCCCCTGCCCCGTTCCACCCCAGACCCTCCTTCCCACACCTCTGTGTTCTCCATTCTTCTGCTTACTAGTTTCTTCAGCCAAATTCCACTCATCTGTCTGACATCAGGGAATGATCTGAAGCCTTTTATTAATGGGTACTACTATGAATTATTAAAAATTAATAGCTTAGTATGCTTGCCTTTATAGGATATTTGCATATTACCTGAGACCTGAGAGAAATCTGTGGCTTTGGGGACCAACAAGTCAGGGTAACATTTCTGGGCTAAGAGAATCTTTCCTGAGCTGTTCGCATGCGACCATATACCCATCTTCTCCCTTGCCTCCCTGCCTAAGGCAGACCCTTGTTGGCATATTGATAAAAAGAAAGTCTTGTTTTTTTCCTACAGAAGCGAGGCTGCAGAAATTATCTCTTCATCCCATTTCCCCAGAAGATGAAAAGAGAATATGGATATAAACACAAATGTGTATAACTCTTTTTCACCACATTCTACCAGGAGGTAGCAAGATCTAGGAATGACATGGATCACAGCCACAGGAAGGACTAAAATACTACTGAAGTCCTCAGGCTCTGAAGGTGTGCCACATAGGCACAGAAGCTGCTTCTGAGTGACAAGAGAGAAACCAGATATAAACCCTTAATGCGATCCTTTTCTCAATTTCCAGAGACTCACATCCATGAACATGAAGTAGAGCCTTGGCCTATGGGGTAAATAGCTAATCTGTTCACTGCAGGGCAAGGCCTACAGCTGCAGAGTTTGAAAGGTTCAACTGATAAATCAAATCAACAAATATTATTGAATCTTTACTCTGTACCAGACTCCAAGCCAGGAGCTGGAAGTATTCAAGTGAACAAAGTGCATTCCCATAAAACATGCTAAAAAAAAGAGCCAAGTTAATATCTATTCTAGTAGGCGAATAAAAGAGAAAGCAGTGACTTCCTTGATTTGATTTCTTCCTCTATTCATATGCCTTGTGGATCTGAAGATGACCCACATGTCAGCCCAGAGACAGTCAGAGAGTGTGTAACCTTCAGAAACTGGTGACTCCGTCCATTTCAATGGACTAACCAGATTCTCATACCTGAGAGTGAACCCAACCAAATTGTTAAGAATGATCTTCATCCTCATTAAAAATCTGAGAAAGTTTATGGACAACTACTAATTTACATACCTAAGAAGATCTCAGATACTTTCTTGGCTTTTCAACATTTGAAGTTGTATTGAATGCTTGCTCAACATACCCCCCAGAGTTAAAATACATGGGTAGTAGAGCAACTATATGTAGGCTTGGCACGTGGCATCCGCTGGACAGCAGTGTTACTGTATAGACTAAAGCCTATTTCAGCTGGAATTAATGTAATTATATATAATGTTGACAGATTATGACATTTGCCTATTAAGACACTATCCAAACATTCCAATAATTTGCCAGCTTTTGAGTTTGCCAAAAAATAAATGAAACAAAATCCCGGGGGATGGTGCTAATGGGGTAACTGAAACAGAGGTTTCAAAACCACACGGTTCAGGAAATACAGTCAAAGAATAATGCATTCTAAGCCAAAACATATAGAGTGTTAAATGAATGTTTAGTACTTACCACAAGACTGCTGTCTAGAGACAGCCTTTTTCCAAAGTCCCTTTTTTCAAGCTGTCTCTTTCCCTCCATGGGTGAAGTTATTTATTTTTCTTTGTGATTTATAAGAATCCCTTGTCTGTTTCCAGAGTCACTGCAAAAAAGTGAACATGTGTTTTACTATCCAAGTGCACAGTATTTAGATCTTTGTTTTTAACTTTCTAACCAGAAACAAGTATGGAAGCCAAAATACACCCAGCCCACCAAAGTAAGCATAGAACAAGGCTCTCTCAACTCAGAAGACCTCTCCAGGTGACAAATGTCAGAGTTGTCTTTACGGTGGCCCCTGTGTTTTTATAGGTTTTGCTAATGGAATTGGGGAAGGGGTTTGCAGGTTGAATCAGCAGACTGTGGAAAAAGGCAAACAGTCCATTTCATGCCACCCTTGCTCCACACCCATCCTCTCTTCATCAGCCAGAATCACTCTGTCACTGTGCACATAGACGCCGTCTGCAAATTCCATGAGACCAACCTGACAAAGCCACGCTCCATAACCAACAGTTATTGAGCTCAAGGCCCAATGAGGGGAAACTGAAACATGAACATTATTGTCAATATTTAATTTAGAAATATTTGAGGAACAGTGTAAAAGATGCATTCCTTTAGAGGCAGACTGATTCTGAATGAATGGTGGATGATGTCATTATTGTCAGTGAGTATTTATGGAACACCCACTGCATTTTACCACATTAGATAAAGTTCATCCCTGCACACCACTGAGATCGCTTGTTCCAAAATCATTAAGTATTCTGGTTAATAAGAACTGATCATATATATTAAGTATTACCTTCTAATTTTCACCAAGATCTAAAAAGCTTGACATAAAAGAAATAAGTTTCAACCCAGGCTTTCTTACCTATTAGCCCAAGTGACCTTGGACAAGTCATTTAGCCTTTCTGAAACGCAATTTGCTCAACTGTAAAAACATAATAATGGCAATCAAATGATGTATGTGAAATGATTCAAAGGCAATAAACTAAAACTTGTATGTGAGTTATAATTACCCACAGATTACATTTAGAAACAGTTAATCTGAAATATTAGTCAACATAATTCAATACGTCCCTGATGAGTCAGAAGGCACTTGGAGTATAGAAATTTCTCATAATCCTCATAAATAGACATAGCCATTGTACTGCTGACATGGAAGAGCTGAAATTTATTAAATGCTATACTGACCAGGGTTTTTTTAATTGAAAAGAAATCACTCCAAGTCTGCCATGGATCAGATTGGACCCTGTGGCTGGTTCTCTTGCTTTCCCCCATCAACACAGCTGTGTTGAGACAGGTACGTTCACACTACCGTCAGTCACGGGAAACTCATGGACCTGGTTTCCAGCCTAGGCTCCCTCCTCCACTTTAGTCATTTCGTCTCTCACTTTTGGAAACACTGGCTTTAATACATCCCTGGTCCACTCAGAATCTCCTGGGAGTCCAATCACAATGCAGAATAAAATCCAAACTTTTAAACATAATGTTTAAGGCTTATGTCCTGCCAACAGATCTTTTATAATCCCCAAACATTCCTAAGACTGTGCTTTTTTTTATTTGAGGCAGAGTCTCACTCTCTTGCCCGAGGCTAGTGTGCCAGGATGTCAGCCTTGTTCATAGTAACCTCAAACTCCTGGATTCAAATGATCCTCCTGTCTCAGACTCCAGAATAGCTGGGACTATAGGCATGAGCCACCACACCTGCCTTATTATTCTATTTTTAGTAGACATCGGGTCTTGCTCTTGCTTAGGCTGGTCTCGAACTCCTGAGCTCAAACAATCCTCCCGCCTCAGCCTCCCGGAGTGCCAGGATTACATAGGATTATAGGCGTGAGTCGCACTGCCCAGCCCTGAGACCATCCTTTGATGATATACCTTGCCTCCCTCTGGTCTAATTGCCCCTTGCTTCAAAGCCTGTCTCAGGTTCTCCTCCCCACAAGACCTTCCTGGACGACTCTGTTTGCTAATGCTTCCCTTTCTCTCCCACGTTTTTACACAAGTCCATAGAGGCTTGCCTTATTAATCACCTTAGTCACCTAAGATTGTTCTTTAAATACAGTAAATTCTTATCATATGTTCATTGGCAAGGCCTACTAGTCAAAAAACAACTCTAGGAAGTATTTTTCAGAAAAAAGTGAATTGTATACTATTACTATAGGCAAAACTTTTAATCAATTAAATATCTCTAGGGGTCTGCTTTTCCTACTTTCAGTGGTTTCCCGCACACTTTGCAACCTCTGCCCCCCATCTTCGCAGTTGTAAGCTTATAGCTCAGAGTGCCCTTTGGAGTGATAAATACAGCCACAGAGACGACTCAGGCTCTCGTGTTCCCCCCTCCATCAAAAACACACCCTGTTATGTCTTAAACCCAAAGAGCATGGGGCTTTGATAGATTACAACAGATGAACCGTTGGCCTTCAGCACGTATGTTTTGAGTGCCTAGTGTATGTAACACCCTGTCCTTGGATGTTGGTGGCACAGCCCTAACAAATAAATAAGCAAAACAAGAAACAACTCCAAATTGTGGCAGGTATTTGCATGAAGAAAATAATCACGTAGGTGATGTAACAACGTGTCAAGCATATGGACGGGGGCACTTTTTGGCTAGAATGGTTAAGAGCTAGTTATGTAAAAAGATGGGTGAAAAATCATTCTAGGTAGAGAGATCAGCCATTCAGCCGGAAAGAAGCTGGAGAAGAGCTTGGTTAAGAGAGGACCAGTCTCCCAGGAACAAAAAACCTAAGAACAGAAAGTGCGAGAAAAGTGCTGAGCTGCAGTTGACAACCAAGAGGTCTTGTAGGACAAGTGACTCATTTGGCTCTTATTTGAAACACAGAGGTCAATCTTAGGGTTTAAAACTCTGCTTTATCCTGTACTAGCTGACAACATCAAACATGTTCCTTAGCCTATTTAAGCTTCTGTCGATTTGTCTATAAAATGGCATTAATAACAGGTGGTATTTGTAGTAGGGTTCTTGTGATACAATTAGTGAGACAACCCATTTGAAGGATTTGCCAAGGGCTGGCCTATAGTGAATACAATTTAGAGATTAGATATACTGAGCATCCCCTCTGGTGAATACAATTAAACTTACTAAGAACATCTCTAGCTATTGGATTTTATGCTCTGTCATATGCTGGGGAGGCTGTCATTTGGTGAATGGGGATGCTTCTTACTATTTTCAAATAGCTTAGTCTGCCTATACAGAAAGCTGATTCAATGGCTTGATTCGGTCAATTTCTTTTTGTACTTCATGATACTAATGACATAGGAAGAGATGATGTTTAAATTATTTAGCAGTAACATGGCATGGGAATCATGGATTTCTAAAGCCCAGTCAGGACTGACAATTCAACAGGCATTGCACCTGCAGTGGTGAACCCTGGCCAAGCATCAGCCAGAGCGCATGCACAGCCTCCACTTCAAGAATGTGAAAATGTTCTTGTTTATGTTAAACCATAAAACAATCAGAGTAAAGAAAGGATCAGAGTAAAGCAAGGCCACCTAAAAGAAAGAAAAGAGCAATCAGGATGTGGCAATATGAAAAGACAAAGTTTTACAAAGGAAGTATCAGGAAGGCTGAAACTCCCACTTCTGGCACTGTTGGGAAGAGAGATTGTCCACATGTAGAGACTGAAGGTCTAAGGGGGGGGACACATACATCAACTCCTGAAGATTCCTGCATTTGTACCATCCAACTAACTCAACTTGCTCAGAGACCACTATTGTCAAGCAGCTGTCCAATTTTATTTAATTCTCATGTAGTTTTAATCATAAAGAATGCACTTACCAGCAAATGTAAGTAGAAAGTTACATTTTTAGTACACATTTGCAATTTGGTGTTTGATTCTATACTCATGACTTATGTATTTGGTAGATGTACATGCAGTTCCTTGAATACAAATGAGCTAGGTACTGTACGTTTGTTCTTAAGTTGAATTTGTATTTAAGTTGGAACAGTTACATTTACCTGTTATCTTAATAGCCTCTGATTCTAAGTGTGAGTTGCACATCAGATGGACGTTTGAAACTTGGGGAATCACTGTAATAGCCCCTGTTTGTAAGTGAGAGCTGTATATAAGTCAAATGTTTGTAACTTAGGGACTTCCTGTATTGCCTTGGGCTGCCATAACAGAATAGCACAGACTGTGTGGATCACACAATAGAAATTGATTTTCTAGCAGGTCAGGAAGCAAAGGTCCATGATCACGGTGCTGGCAGAACTGGTTTCCCATGAGGCCTCTCTCATGACTTGCAAAGGGCCGCCTTCTGGCAGCGGCCTGGCATGGCACTGCCTCCGTGTGTGCACATCCCCGGTGCGTCTTCTTCTTCCTCTTCTTCTGTTTTGTTTTTTTTGTTGTTGTTGTTGTTGTTTGTTTTGTTTTTTTAAAGACAGAGTCTCACTTTATTGCCCTCAGTAGAGCGCTGTGATGTCACAGCTCACAGCAACCTCCAACTCCTGGGCTTAAGTGATTCTCTTGCCTCAGCTTCCCGAGTAGCTGGGACTACAGGCACCGGCCACAATGCCCAGCTATTTTTTGTTGAAGTTTGGCCAGGGCCAGGTTTGAACTCGCCACCCTCGGTAGATGGGGTGGGCACCCTACCCACTGAGCCACAGGCACCACCTCTTCTTCCTCTTCTTCTAAGGACACCAGTTCTATGATATTAGAATCCTACACTTAGGACCTAGTTTAACCTTCATTTAACCTAAAGGGCCCTATCTCTAAATAGAGTCACATTGAGGTTTGGAGTTTCAAATTTTGAATTTGGGGGGCACAGAATTCAGTCCATAATAGCTACTTTCCATAAGATTTCAAAGCCTGACCACATCTGAGTGTTCTAGTAATCTAAGAAACTGAGGGAAAACCCTGGGCAACAGCGGCTGCTCCCAGACCCTGCTCCAAGCTACCACTGGACCTCTCTGCCCCCTCTCCCACCTCTCCTTGCCCTGCTACACTCTTCTCTGCACTGTGAGTGGATAGGTGCAACTTACTTTACCAAGACTCTTGGTCAGCAGGTTAATGTTGAATTCTGCTAATGGGAAGCTATGAGAAGAGATGAGAACATGAGAGCAAGGGGGAGCCTTTCTGTTTCCAGCTGTGGCAGAGGGGCATCCACAGTGGGTGACTGCAGGCTCCAGAAACTTCTGATTCCTCCAACAGCTCAGCTAGGAAAGGGCAGCAGCCAAGTCCCAATCTGTGAGTACTGTCACTTTATGCTGTTTCTTCTTTCCAGCCCCTTCCACAGCTTCATTTAAGAATTCCTTGCATTCAATCCCTGTCTGACTAAGTATCTGGAATAGCTTTCTTTTTCCAGGCTTGACAATGTTTGATGCTTGCCCCCCAAGAGATGCCTTTGGGCAGACAACAAGCCTTCCTTAGGAAACACCTGGATTCCTTCTTATGAGCCTTCTCCAATAACAGCCTGGACTTATTGCCTAATAAACACCGAGCCCCTGGAGGGCAGAGACAGTATTTTATGTTCTAAGTTCTCCTAGGTGAGAGGATGCCCAATGCACAGCAGCATGATGAACATTCATTGTTTGCATGAATAAATGCATGTTGACAGCTGTCCCTGAGAACATAGGAAGAGCAGGGCAGCACTGCTGTGTTGTTAAAATAAAGAAATATTATACACATTTATCACAGTCAAGTTAATTTTTTTACCCAAGCACATACACACTCAAGCCTTAAAAAAAAAAAAAAGTTTCATAATTTTAAAACACTGCAAACCTAGAAATTACTGCTCGGGGGAGGCCTTACCTGCACTTACAAAGTACGTAACCCCGCTGTGTTCGTGTCTTTTCTGTCTTCTGCCACCTCTCGTCATGAAAGGACACACATCTGCCCCAGAGTGATGGCTTGGAAGCCTCGCTCTCCCTCCATGGGGAGGAAAAATGGCCAGGGAGTTGAAAGAAGACAGGAAATTAAACCTCCTTTTATTGACTAATGGTTATTGATACTGATCTCCCTGCCCCCACATGCATCCTTCTCTAGCTGGTGAAACTACATCTGCTCGGTATCTATAGAAATCTAAGTTGGCCATAATAAAGTCTTTTAAAAAATTATTTTTCTAACAGATAGTAAAGGCATTCCCATGCCAGACAGACTTTTAATATTTCTAAAAATGTCAGTAATTTCTGTTTTCTGCTAGACTTTGTTAATAGGCTGCATAATTTTCTAGAGATAGCAACACTGAATGAAATCTCAAAGGCATATTCCCTGACGGGCACACACTCTCAAAGGTTCTGAACAGAACAAGTTGAGCCTTTCGGATTCTCCCATTCCTGCCCTGCTTTGATATATTCCTGGAGCACCAGAAGGGCTCTCTGGCTTGGACCTTAGAAGGTTTGCTCCCCAGCTCAGACCCCCAACTTCTGTGAGTTTACATAATATTAGACACGAACAATTCAGATAACACCTTTCTCGCCGTCCCCACTCTCTCAGGCTCACCAGTGTTCCTGCTGACCCTGATCCTTCCCCTTTGTTCAGAAAATAATGTTGACTAAAAATAGAAACATCAACTCTAGACGCCAAATTAATATACAAATATCAGAAACTCAAGAGTGAAGCCATCATTTGGTGGTTCAGGGAAAGAAATATTCAAATGCCAAGGTCCAGAGTGGCAGAGAACCGTGACTCCAATGCTCCCAAACCCATTCCCTGCTTGGTGTCCACTGCTCTCCGCGTGCTTTTTGCTCTCATTTTTAAAGCACAAATAGCAGGAGGAAAAAGGAAAAAAGTACAAAATTGTACAATTTTCTTCTGGCTACCAGGAAGAATGTTTGGAACTCCAATCAGCCTTGTATTGAAATTTTTCATTCTGATCTATTAAATCTACAGGAGGGAAAGAAGTTGGCTTTCCTCATACATGAAATATTTACACACAGCAGTTTCCTTTTGAAAGGTATATTGGCCAGATGAGTTTCTTCCATTGATACATCATTCATGAAATAAATGGTGTGTGTGCGTGTGGCATGCGCTTGTGAGTGTTGAGTGTATGTACGTGCGTGAGCAGGTGTGTGTGTGTGTGTGCATGTGCACGAGTGTTTGTGTGTCTATGTGCATGTGTGTGTACTCTGACTAAAAAGTACTAACACAGAAAAGGGTGTCCGTTCTGGTCATGAGTATAAAAAGATACAAAATGATGTGATTTTCAATGTCTTTTAAATCTATAATAGCTTCCTGAAACTGATTAAGAAGAAGACTGAATGCTAACAAATTTCCCAAATGTGTTATTCATCCTTGTCAGATAAATTAGCGGCTGGAAAACAGTCTCAGAGAGACGTGACAACAGCCTTTTTCTTGAAAGTGGAGGAAAATTCTGCCTGATGTCGAAAATTGGTTTAAGAAGAAACCGTTTCATTTGTTAACATTTATTTAACTTCTCACCAAGACTATTCAGTAGCATCTATAGTTAATGGTTTAGAAGCTCAACAGAGCCCTAAGCATCACTTTCTCATGGCCCCATCCTCAGATCAATGGTCACCTCCACGGAGGGACCAGAGAATGACACCAAGTCTGGATCTGTGGATCTGGACATCTGGGCTGTTCTTCAACATGCAGCTCAGTGAACCTAAAGTTACAGCACTGTTAAGAATATGAACTAAATGCCTCAGGAACAGAGTCAGAGAAAGCTCTTGAGACTTCTAAAATTGTCAAAATTCTGTTATTTCTAATCCTTTCTATTTATTGAGATTGTAATTCACATACCATAAAATGCACCTGGTTAGTGC
The DNA here is from genome assembly GCA_963574355.1 of Loris lydekkerianus. NCBI lineage: Eukaryota > Metazoa > Chordata > Mammalia > Primates > Lorisidae > Loris > Loris lydekkerianus. The sequence goes on from CAUYPK010004515.1 coordinate 59,413, forward strand.
ACAATTCAGTGTCAATCCTTTCCATTACTGACTCATTTGCTGAAGAAACTGGGAGTTATGTCGCACTCTCACTAGGGACACAAGGAAGTTCCCTTATCACTTCCTGGCTGTCCCCTGTCACCACTATTTGGGTAGCAGCATCCTGTATCCTGGTCAGCTCTGAGTTCAAAGCCTACAAGTGCCACTTCACTTGCAAGTCCTGTGACCTTCAGTCATTTAGTTAGCATCACTTAGCCTCAGGTTTTTCACTTATAAAATTAAAATAATAATCACAACAATATAACCCTAGCAAGGTCACTCTGGGGATTAAAACAATGTCTGTTTTAAAATATTTGAGAAAATACCCAATAGCTATTAGGTATAATTGCTCAAAAACAATCCTTTTATTCAAAATTTGGTAATATTTATTCTGTATTTGTTTTGTGCTAGACCCTGTGTTAGGCACTGAAGATTAAAAAAAAAGGAAAAATGATAAAAAAGAAAGAAGGAAGGGAGGAATAAAGTATATATCCTGAAATTTCAAGGAAACCTCAAATCTAAGAGTATGATTTATATATTAGTGAAATGCAAGGTAAAATAAAAATGTGAATGAATGAATACATGACTTGGTAAGGAAGAGTCACTTTTGATTGGGCTAATCCTGAAAGACTTGCCTTTATTGTCATTCCTGGTGTTTGCAGCTGATTTTCAGACAAAAGCCATTGCTGCACCTTCACTTATGGGCTAAGAACTAAGAGACAGAATTGCAGGGGCTTGGACTGGGATAAGCATTTCAGCTCTGGCTGATCTTCTCAAACCATCTGTTCTTTCTCTCCGAGTCTTTCTTTGTAAAGATTTTCCCCACTATACAATTCCCTCCTCTGCCTCTGCTCCATTTATGGCTTTAAGAAAGGTTTCTAATTCATTACCTAAAATGTTTACATGTTACTCATGAACTCTTAAGGGGAAAGTCAGTATAGAAATAAAAGAAAGAAATTAAATAAATAAATAAATAAATAAATAAATAAAGTGTGCCCATAAGCCCAGTGGACTAAAAGAATATTTAGATAAGTGGCTAGGGAAAAGAATTTTCACACTGTGTCATCTGCTAACGTTAATGAGTTAATTAAATTAGAAAAATTCCACTGCCAAAAGCAAAAACATCTAAATACGTGGGATGCTAGGGAAATTATAGAGCATGCAACTAAATGCGTTCTGTTCAAGATTATTATTTTGTTTTTTCTTTGAGCAGGCTGTGGAGAGCTACACTTAAAAAGCCATCCAATTTCAAGAGAGTATTTTCCATCTGGGGCCAGTTGGGTAGAATATGCTCTAACTCTGCAAAGCCTGCTGAGAGACAACACAACTTGTTAAGAAAACTGTTTATGAAAAGCAATTTTTTTTTAAATCCAGCAAAAGGTTTAACTATGATGTCCCCATACGTTGGAGAGTTCATTATTTTCCATTGATGTCTTTGCACATAAGTGAAAAACCAGAATGATTCAGGAAATGGATATAGTACAATCAACTGGAAGCCAATAGATTTTAAGGCTTTAGCTGCTAATTAGATTATTTCCAATTACTTAGAAACTTTTTTATCTTAAGAGGTTATTCACTCTTCTTTTATTGTAAACTCCCTCTTCCCACTCGTCTACTCACCCACTCACCCCAAAATAATCCTGATGTGAAAAAAATGCTAAAAGTCAAGTAACTTGAGATTTAGGGATTAAAACTTAAAAACCTATTAATATGCTGTAAAAACAGAAAGAATTTTTAATAAACCATAAAATCTAGAATGCGACATTAAAGATGTCCTTAGTAATAACAGCTATCAAGATGAAAAGTCACAAAGATGTTTATCTTCTACTATTAAATATTTAATTACATTGAGACTGATATTCATTTGGTAATAGGGAGCAGGTTAAACTCTCCTAGGAAGGTAAAACAGTCAATCACCCCCCATTGAAAGAGTTAAGTTCACTCTGGTGCATGTATACACCAGAGTCATTTCTTCCCTTCTTGTTATCATTCCCCCTGGTTATGATACATAAAATCAAAGCTTCTAAACCTTTGGACTTTTTATTTTTCATGTGATATGCTGTTTTTCTTTCTTTTAGGCAAGGGCACATTCTGTCACTCAGACCTGAATGCAGTGGGTGACCACACCTCACTGCAACTTCAAACTCATGCCTTGTCCTCACGAGTAGCTAAAACTACAAGAGGGTACTACCATGCCTGGCTAAGTTTAAAAAAAAATTTAGGCTCAGCACCCATAGCATAGTGGTTATGGCACCAGCCACATACACTGAAGGGGGCAGGTTCAAACCCCCCCCCCCCCCCGAGAAAGGGTCTCGCTATGTTGCCCAAGCTGGTCTCAAACTCCTAGCCTCAAGTGATCTTCCCACCTTGGCCTCCCAAAGCACTGGGATTACAGGTGTGAGCCACCGTGCCCAGGCTGTAGTTGGTTGTTTCTTTTCATTTAGACTTTGAAGGTTCAGGTATAAGAGGAATTCTGTAGATTGTAGACCAGTGTTCTCAAATGCATGCTTAGGAATCACTGGTGGATCTCACTAAAATGCAGGTTCTCATTCACCAGGTCTACGGTGGAGCTTGAGAGCCTACAATTCTAACAAGCTGATACCTCTGGTGTGTGGGTTGTGCAAATGGTCTGAAACTTAAGACAGAGAACTTATATATACATGGAAGAGTGAAACTCTAGGCATTTTCTCATAAAGCTGTGCCCATCCAGCTAGAGGTTACATAGACTTCGTTCTTCACACAATCCAAGCTGCTTCAATTGAGGTTTTGCATGATTCTGTGTTAATCATCACCAGGACATTTGGAATCCCAGATTCTTGGGTGGAAGTGGTTTCTCCCTGACACTCTCTTTACCCAACAGTATAGTTATTGCCTCTAAAATAAACCAGCTACCCCGTCTCTGCTTCACTCCTCAGGAGCACGTGGCTCACACAGCCATCACATGAGCCCTTTTCACAACTGAGTATCTGGAATGCTTAGAAAATGACAATCTGTCTCTTGGATTTTCACCCAATGGCCATAGCTCTGTTCCCGGGAACAAATGTAATAAGTTTTCTCTTGCTCAAGCAAAGTATGTGTAGTTTCGTCAACATTTTCTCTTGTAAGAAACTTTCTATAACTGATGCGATGCTCTGTTACTGCCTTTGAAATATCCTAGAGTGTGCCTAGAAAAAAAAAACCACGAGACAATAATTTTCCTCAAAAAAAATTATATCATATTACATGCATTTTTCTTTGTAAAAGATATAAGCTGTAAAAATTGTGGAAATTCTATACCTTTTCTCTTCCCCTTCCTACTCTTCTCCTCAGAGATAATCCCCTTTAACAGTTTTTCTATTTGTTCACCCATATAAATATTGATTTTTTTCTTTCTATATAAATGGCATCAACACCTATTATTCTGTGACTACATTTTCCACCTGATCTATTCAATACACATGGGCCTAATTCATTTTTTACAGCTTCATATTATTATAGGGGATCAATAAATTGCTTATTAACGTATGGGTAAAGATTTAGACAATTGCTGGTGTTTTGCTCATTCTAGAGTCTAGACAATATTGCTATGAAGATATATCTGCATCTTCTGAGCTTATGTGAGTTTCCCTCTAAAGCACAAATCTCTAAAGGTAGAATTAAAGTATAAAAAATGTAAACCTTTGGCAGAAATTGACCAATCACCCTCCGACAATATTTTGGGAATGTATAGTACCACTAGCAATGTACAAGACTACCCGTTTCACACACAGTTGTCACTACTAAATAGAATCAATATAATGCTTTTCCAAGTTGGTTGGTAATAGAAAAAGAATATGACATTATTTGAGTTTATAAATCTATGTGTATTAACAAAGTTGGGCATCATTGCTTTCCAGTTATATGAATTATTTTTCTCTAGATTTCCTAGGTAAGTTATTTGCTCAATCTCCTATTGCTTCTTTATTTATTGTTTTGTTAAAGCTCTTAATACATTTTGAATATTAACTCCTTATTAAGAGACATTGCAAACATTTTCTCCTGGCCTATTTCTTGGCTTTTCACTTTGCTTGTAATTGTACAGAATAATTTATATGTAGTCAAATGCCATCATTTGACTCAATATTTTTCTTTCTATTTTCTAAGTTGGAAAAACATTTTTTATTATACCCTATTAATATTTTTATGGTATCATCTGAACACTTTTGTCTATGATGTAAGTATAGGTTTAACTTTATTTTTAGGAAAAAGGATATGAATTCATTAATTTTGTGACAGAAGCGTTACCCCCAATGATTTGAAATGTTCCCTAGTCATAGTAAAATTCAACACATGTATGACTCTCTTCCTAAGTTCTCTATTAAAAAAAAAAAAAATTGATCAATTTGTCTTTGTACCAGTATCACACGGCATTAACTATGAAGCCTGAGTAAATTCTGACCCCATAGAAGTTAAACTCCCCATGCTGTTCTGTTTGGAATTTTTCTTGGTTATTTGTGTTCATGTGTGTTTTCCAGATAGACTTTAGCATCAGTTCATTGTGTTATACAAAAAGTACCTTTTCATTAAATTATATTTGAATTTATAAATTATGTAAAAGAATTTACATCACTATATATATTTTTTTATTGTTGGGGATTCGTTGAGGGTACAAAGAACTAGGTTACATTGATTGCATTTCTTAGGTAAAATCCCTCTTATAATTGTGTCCCATCCCACCCCCAAAGGTGTGTCACACACTGTCACTCACTCCCAACCCCCTTCCTCCTTCCCTCTCTCTGCTCTTCCATTCCGCTCCCCCCTCCTTTCCTGTCTCTGTTCTTCCCTCTCCCCACCCTTCCCTCCTTCCATCTCTCTGCTCTCCCCTTCCCACACCCCCCACCATGTACTAGGTCATCAACTGTCCTCATATGAGAACTGAGTACATAGGATTCATGCTTCTCCATTCTTGTGATGCTTTACAAACAATAATGACTTCCACTTCCATCCAGGTTAATACGAAGGACGTAAAGTCTCCATCTTTTTTAATAGCTGAATAGTATTCCATGGTATACATATACCACAGCTTGTTAATCCATTCTTGGGTTCATGGGCATTTAGGCTGTTTCCACATTTTGGCAATTATAAATTGAGCTGCGATAAACTGTGCAAGTGTCCTTCTGGTAAAGCAATTTTTTTCCTTCTGGGTAGATGCCCAGTAATGACACTGCAGGATCAAATGGGAGGTCTCATTTGAGTTCTTTGAGGTTGTCCATACTTCCTTCCAAAAAGGCTGGATTAGTTGGCAGTCCCACCAGCAGTGTAAAAGTGTTCCCTTCTCTCCACATCCATGCCAGAATCTGCAGTTTTGAGATTTTGTGATGTAGGCCATTCTCAGTGGGAGTAGATGATATCTCAGGGTGGTTCTGATTTAAATTTCTCTGATAATTGGGGACAATGAGCATTTTTTCAAGTTAGCCATTCGTCTGTCTTCTTGACATCACTACATTCTTAAGTCTTCTGATTCAGTGATATGGAATGGGTGACACATTGTTTAACAGTGACATTCCTCCCCCCCCCCCTAGGATTCCATGATTCCATTTGAAATGTCTTTTATGTTCTTCCAACATAGGTGCTGCTGCTCATTTCTCCAACCCTTGAATATGGAAGGGCTTTTGACCAATGGAATGTGGCCAAAGTGTTACTGAGTTCTGATACTAAGTTTTCAGAGCCCTTGAAGCTTCCAACCCTTCTCTCTGAACCCTGAGATTTTTGTGATGTGGAGAAGCCACGGGTAGCCCACAGGACGGGGGAGCCACTGGAGAGGAGGGTAAGTGAGGGCCACACACATGCCAGATAGCAGGGGAGGCCTCTGTGGACCGTCCAGCTCTGGTCACGCCTGGGAACACAGGCTTGTGAGTGATCCCAGGTGAGGCCTACAGAACAACCACGTGGGTTGTCATCTCGTGGAATCAGGAGGAAAAACAAGTCACTGTTGTTTTAAGTATCCGTGTACTTGGGTACTTTGTTCTGTAGTAACAGCTAATGTTAAAAAAAAAAAAAAAAAAAAAAAAAAAAGTCCATTAATCTGGGTCCTTGTTCACATCCTTTGAGAACAGCATCTTAAGTTTTATTCCACAGGCTGTGGGCATATTTTCTTTAAATCCTAGTTATTTGTGACTTTTGTTGCTCCTGAGAATTACATACTTTTTGTCTAATTGCATTTTCTAAGTGGTTATAGGTAGTGAAGGAAATAGAAAATTGCAACATTTTTGGCTTTTCCCTTCCAGTATTTCCAAGTCTTATTTCTTTGGTCATGTGCAGGGACCAGGCCAGCAAGTTGCTGGTAGGAACTTCGGGTTCTTCCTTCACTAGAGTCAGCTGTAGTGTTTTCACCAGTGAGCAGATGTCTGAGATATTTTGTAGCCACCAATTACCAGATTTAGGAAATTATTATATCTTCCAGATCCCTATAGCGCTTTAAAATCTCTCCTTTTTAATTAAAAAAATTAAACATAAAATATGTAAGTAACAGATATTTGTGTACTCACCATACATATGTAGCAAAGATTTTTTTTTTTTACCATAATTGCCTTAATATCTTTTCTTTTATTTTCTAAGAAATAAAGCATTATGGATACAGTTGTGGCCCCGTTCTCCCCCAGCCTCCCTATCAGTAGCCACCATCCTTGCTGTGCATAAATTAGACTTTTACTATGGATCAATGTCTTCAGGACAATACGTAGTGTCATTTTATGTATGTTTTACATTTATATATATGGTATTATGCTTCCTGCATTCAGTGGTGATTTTTATCTACTTTACATTAAGGCATCAAGATTTATCCAAGCTCATAAAGGAAATTCTAGTTCATTTAAACACGTTAAGAATCCCATCACATGGATTTATAATAATTTAGCTAATTCCTAAAGAATAGAAGATGCTTCCCATTTTTTGTCATTTTCATAGTACAGACAGTGCTACCGTGCACATTCTTGTTTAGGCGTCCCGTGAGGAAAGGCAGACGTCTCTTTCTCATACGGAGAAGTCCCAGGGTCATGGGTTATGTACATGTTTGAGTGACCAGGCAACGCCAAATTGCTCCCCCAGAACAGTTATACTGTAGCAAATTATGTCACCAATGTTAGAAACCCTTGCTTCCTCCTGGCTTTTATGGAAAATGCACACTTGTTTGTGCAGTTTGATCAACAGCAGATCCACTCTGACTTGGTTGGAGGTTCTTCCTATAATGAGGAGCTACTTCTGACAGGAAAACATCAGGCATTTGCCTCTCTGGGAAACCCCTGTATCTCAGTGTTTTTCGACCTTTCTTTTTATCAATCTCCCCAGCACTCTTTATTTTTTCCCCCTGATCGTCTCCCTTCCCATGAAATTTTGACCCCACAGATATACTGTATACCTGTGGACCCTTGGAGAGCCATGAACTATTGAAATGTCTTCGTCTCTCGTTTTGTTTTGTTTTGGTTTGGTTTGGTTTGGTTTGGTTTGGTTTTTTGCCCCAAGAACCAATTTTTACCTCCATTGAGACTGTCTCTGTCTAAAGATACAGGATACTTCCAGGTTTATAATTTGGGGATGGGGCGGCAGAAACTTAACTTGATTCTAATATATAATTAGCAAGTTCTAAGTTCTGAATTATTTCACTAGGGAAACATTCATTTAATGGGGTGCCTTATGAGGGAAGTAAAGAAATATATGACTGGGAAAAGTCAAGAGTTTGCAAACCCAGACAGCTAATGTGTCAAGAAGGTAGTGACGCTGCCCCCCCCGGGGAAATGTGTCCACCTGGGCAGGACCCATCCAAAAAGAGTGGCTAGATCCACTGCAGCTGGTAACCACTATGTAGGAAGGAAGGTCTGTTTTATTAAAGCTTTTAATTTTTCAAGAGAAGCCTGAAATCTAGATAAGTAATGCAAAAACTCCTAATTTCTAGAAATTAGTTAAATTTAAAAAAATCATTGAAAACCAAATAAACTATCCATGAGAAGTATGCAGCCTTTGGCTACAGGAGTTCTTACAAATCTGCCTCCTCCTATGAAGTTTGGTAATTATTTTTAGAGTTTGAATTAACATAAAACACCAAGAAGAAAAGAAAGATTGAAATCTTAAATGTGAACACACAAAACTAATTCCACCAAAGAAGGGGAACTAATTTAATTTCTCATCACCTGCCCATGCAAATGGAAGATATTCAAACTTTCTTTTCTTTTTCTTTTTTTATGATTTCTGTAGGTTTTTATTATCCACTTTTTCATTATTAAATCACAGCTCTGTACATTAATATGATCATGGGGCACAATACACTGGTTTATAGACCATTTGACACATTTTCATCACACTGTTTAACATAGCCTTCCTGGCATTTTCTTATTGTATTAAGACATTTATATTCTACATTTACTAAGTTTCACATGTACCCTTGTAAGATGCACCACAGGTGTAATCCCACCAATCACTCTCCCTCTACCCATCCTCCCCTGTCCCTCCCCACCCTCTACCCCTTCCCCCTATTCGTAGGTTATAACTGGGTTATAGCTTTCATATGAAAGCCATAAATTAGTTTCACAGTAGTGCTGAGTATATTGGATACTTTTTCTTGCATTCCTGAGATACTTTGCTAAGAAGAATATGTTCCAGCTCCATCCATGTAAACATGGAAGAGGTAAAGTCTCCATCTTTCTTTAAGGCTGCATAATATTCCATGGTGTACATATATCACAATTTATTAATCCATTCGTGGATCGATGGGCACTTGGGCTTTTTCCATGACTTAGCAATTATGAATTGGGCTGCAATAAACATTTTGGTACAAATATCTTTGTTATAATGCGACTTTTGGTCTTCTGGGTATATACCTAGAGGAATTAGAGGCTTGAATGGCAGATCTATTTTTAGATCTTTAAGTGTTCTCCAAAGATCTTTCCAAAAGAAATGTGTTAATTTGCATTCCCACCAGCAGTGTAGAAGTGTTGCCTTTTCTCCACATTCACGCCAACATCTCTGGTTTTGGGATTTGGGATTTGGCTAATCTTACTGAAATAAGATGATATCTCAAAGTAGTTTTGA
>CAUYPK010004516.1:0-64856 GCA_963574355.1 Loris lydekkerianus
TCGAAAAGAGAAGAGAAGAGAAGAGAAGAGAGGAGAGGGGAGGGGAGGGGAGGGGAGGGGAGGGGAGGGGAGTGGAGAGGAGAGAAGAGAAGAGAAGAGAAGAGAAGAGAAGAGAAGAGAAGAGAAGAGAAGAGAAGAGAAAATATTAAGTCTCCACACTGGTTTGTATATTAATGTCAACTAAATCCCACTAGGTGCTGAAACAGCAGCGTCAGGCTATCTGCTTTAGGACCTTGGTTTCTGATGAAAGGTGCGTTTGTAACTGCTGTGAACATCCTGCTGCACACACCATCTGCTCTGTCATGGTCTACGCAGGACTATACAGACGTCGTCTCACAGAAAGAGGATGAAAGGAAGGGCAGGAACATATTCCAGAGAAGAAAATAAAAGATACAAAACAATGCCAGTCCTCACACTGATGCCACATTAGAGGATCAGAAGCTTCAAAAACTCTAAGGTCAAGGTCAGAGCCCACAAAGACCTGCAGCGACCACCCCTTAGCTAATTGAGAATTCTGAGAGTCCCCACTGAATCCAGAAATCCCAAAATCATAAATACAATTTAGATAGACGAAAGCTGATGGCTCTTTTCATGGCCAAGGTAGTAGTTTTGAAGAAATGGGTGTGATAACATTATGTGATAAAGGCTTTAGGGTCAGAAAAGCCCAGGTTCAAATCTCAGCACTTCAGGTTACCATCCTCATTAAGTTGGCTACATTACTTAAACTCTGCAAGGTGGTTCCTCAACTGTGAATTCAGGGTAAGGATACCTACTTATTAGGTTCTTTTGAAGATTCATGGACTCAACAAATATTTAGTGAGGTTCCACTATGTAGCAGACACTGAGATGGATGCTGGGAACACAAGTCTGCTCTGAAACAGCTTGCAGTCCAGTGGATTATACAGACAAATAAATAGACAGTTACAACATATTGTGGTAAGTGCTGCAAAAGGTCAAGTTCAGTGTGCTATATGAGAGCCCTTAGCAGGGACACCTGACAGCCGAAAGGACCAGAAAAGGCTTCCTATGGGAAAGGAAAGGTGAGCATGAGTCAGGGGAATAGCAGGAAAAGTATGCCCCAGGATACAGCACATGCAAAAGTTCTATGGAAACAAGAAAGGCATATTTTCAGAAATTAAAAACAGCTAAGCAAGCTATAACATAGCATTTAAGGAAGGCATCAAATGAGGTTTTATATATATTTTTAAAAATCTATTAAGATGATTGGTACAACACAGCAGGCACCCTATAAATTTTCATTACTACTGTTACTAAAATTAACATAATTAAAATTTAAATAATATTTTCTGGAAGGGCCACCTTTCATCAGCAGGAATCTTTTTAAGTCAGGTAACCTTGGCTTCAGAGCACAAGCCCATGAGATCTTCTACCTGTGGGCAATCTAATAAAGTACAAGTTTGAGTTGAGTTTCAGGGAAAAAAAAAAAAAAAAAGAAGTACCTATATATTCGAGTATAAGCCGAGTTTTTTCGGCACAAAATGTGTGCCGAAAAACCCGAACTCGGCACACATTTTGTGCCGGAAAAAGCTGGGCTTATACTCGAGTATATACGGTATATACATATGAAAAGGAGAAGCAAATAAAGCTGATTTCAGAAGATAGTAAATGCTACTTATTTACAAGTGTACCTTTTTGTTCCCACTCTGTGGTTTGGAGCAATATCAATTGTATCTGTGGCTGAATCATGTCTCACTGCCAGACCTAAGTCTGCGATACAGCAAGTCCCATTCTTCTTCACCAAGATATTCTTTGATTTCAAATCTCTGTGAGCAATGGCTGGTTTTCCTAAAGAACCAGAATGAGACAGATTGCTTAAACGCTCACCTTCAGGTTCAAAAGCCTCTCCTCCCCGTCCTAGCATCAAAGCATTTCAGCCACACCACAAACAATACCTAGGCCATTATTAAAAAGAACTCACTTTATTAAAAACCACTACACCAAACTTCTTAAACTTTAAAGAAAAAGGACACCAGATGCTTCAAAAGTAAACTAAAAAAACTAGAGGTCAAGAAAGTTAACTGTTTGTGTGTAAGCACATTATAAATTCTTTACAAGAATCCCAGTCACAGATAACTTGCACCAGGAAGCAAGCACAGGCATCATCATTCCCCTTTCCCATAAATTGGAATGTACTCACAATTAAATGTATTATCTAGAAGGAGTGCTATTAAAAACAGTAATTATAATGAGGAAAACTTGGAGCCTCACACACTGCTGATATGAATGTAAGATGGTGCAGGCACTTTGAAAAAATGCCTGGCAGTTCTTTAAGCCATTAAATGAGTTACCACATGACCCAGTAATTTAACTCCTAGGTATATACCCAAGATAACTGAAAATGCAAATCTACAATGTTCACTGCAGCATTAGTCCTAATAGCCGAAAATGGAAAGAACACAAATGTCCATCAACTGACGAATGTGGCGAAGCCAATGAAATGTTACTCAGCCATAAAAAGTAATGAAATACTGATACATGCTACAACATGGATAAACTTGAAAGCATGCTAAGTGAAAGAAGCCAGTATCAAAGACCACATATTATATGATGCATTTATATAAAATGACCAGAATAAACAAATCTATACACAGAAAGCAGGTTTGTGGTTGCCTAGGGATAAAGAGTTTGGGGTAAGAAGTGGAGTGACGACTAATAGCTGCAAGGTTTTTCTTTGAAGTGATAAAAATTGACTGTGATGTTGACTGTGCAACTCTGTGAATATTTTAAAAACCACTGAATTGGACACTTTAAATGGGTGAATTGTATGCTATGTGAATTACAAGGCACTTTGAAAAAATGCCTGGCAATTGCACACGAACGTTATGGCCACCCTGTATATTAACTCAAGAGAACTGCTGTGACCAATAATAATAACAGCCACCAAGACGGGACGGCTAACACCTGAAGGACCATGTGTGCAGTGAAGCGAGAGTGGTGGAGCCGTCGGGCAGCAAGGGGACAATCGCTAAAGAGAAAGGTATGTTGGCCTCTGACAGCCACAGCAAAAACATTTCATAACTAAAACAGCATTTAATTTTTCAACTGTAAGACAATTTCATGAAGTCTCCTCATTTCAGAGTCAAACATCATTGTTAGGTAGCCAGATAACTTTTATACAGCAGGGTGACGTTTACAAAGCACTTTCATGGTTCATTTGACGCTGCACACAAAAATGCATTCACTTAAAGACTTGAATTCTTAAACTGAGATCCTTAGACATCACTAGCAAGGCTGAATGCTACTTTCGAGAACCCTCAAAAAAATCCCAGTTATTACAATGACTAGACAATCTCTAAATAAATTCCCAGGTTCCTAACTCTATATGAGGTTTAACAGAAAGGTAAAATGTTCTCATCTAAAACATGCATCTTAAATACCTCTTGTTAGGCTGTCTTCTATTTTTTTTTTTTTTCCTCTTTCTCTTTCTCTTTTTTTTTTTTTTTACTAACTACCGTGCTAATGAGGATGACTATTTTCTTAGTAGACATTATTCATGCGAATTTCAAGATTAAATAATAGAACTCTTAGTTACCTTGGGTACCAACAATCTCCATGTGAAGATGGGCAAGACCGCTTGCAGTGGACAGAGCGAGCTTGATCATTCCCTCCACAGTAACTGTGTATCTGTTCAAGTAATCAAAAAGGGATCCATGCTCATGATAATCAGAAACCAACCAGAGCTGAGTCCAAGTACCGTTGTCTATAAAACAGAATAACAATGTTTCAGTTGGGTTGCAGAACATTTATGATTTATTTACTCAAATCTTATCATTTTTTACTCTCAGTCCTGAATTACACAACTGCAGTATGAAGCCACCTTCAGTCTGCAGGCATCTCCTTCACGTTTTGTCATGGATTCGGTCTGTCTCATACTTTACCATCTATATCCTTTAGGTCATCAGGGTAAGCCTCCCTACTCTTGAGATAAGACATGGATAATTCATTCCATTTAAATCACAAGGAATTATAGTTCAAAGACTCAACTTTCTTGAGTCTACACGGATAGGACGTGAATGCCTACAAAAACGCCTGGCTCAGGTTAGGAGTTCAGTGGCTGTTTTCAGAAGAGAAGGAAAAAAGACCATAGAGAGGGAAAGAGAAAGATAAGAAGCATCCCAGCATGGCCACAAAAGGACGGGAATAGTATGGGACAAAACTGGGAGTGAGTTCTGATGAGAAGTGACAAGATTTAGTGACAGATGATACACATAGTTCACAAAGGTACGACTGGTGATGATGATTCCAAGGTTGCTAGGTTAGAAAAACAAAAATAGTGGTCTGGAACGCTGAGATAGAAACTGAAACATCACAAGAAAAAGCTAGAAAAGCTGAGACAGAAACCAATTTTACACAGTTATTTTGAACGCAAAGAACTAGGAATATGGGTTCCAAAAGTTCCTGTGTAAGCTGATATACGACTTTGAAATGTGTTTTCTCATAGGACTAATGGTAAAAATACTGGCTAGGCACCTAGGCTGAATTATCCACAAAAGCCTATTTGATCCAGAGGTAGCTGGAAAACCCACATACTTAATTAAATCATGAAAAGCAAAAGCATTACAACATGGAGAGAGCACAAGTCAGTGGAAGATGCACAGGAGGGTCACTCTGACCTGGGCTGGAATTCAGGCCTACACGGAACTTCAGACAAGTTTCTCAACCAATAAGCCTCTGTTTCTTCTTTTATACAACAATAATGGTACCTTACTTTGTAAGACGTTAAGAAGATTTAAAATGCAGAATAGTACATAATAACTTTAAATGGGCTGTTTCCTCCCTACTAGTTGTCAAACAAAACATAAAAACCCCAAATTAACATAAAAAAATTCTACATTTTGAAGGCTGTTACTTGAGGGAAAAAATAACTCGTTAGAAATGATTATGAAAGGAGACTGGAACTGTTGAGAAGATTCTGGAGAGAATTTTGGGTACTTTCAAAAGAACTTAAGAGATTCGTGATACTAGTTCTTTATTAACTTGTTCTTCATAAACTCTCTAAACTGATTATCCAAATTAGCACCTTTTCTTTTCCTTGATATAGGAACATTACTAACTTATTTGTAGGCCTATTAATCATAACTGAATTTGGAAAGGCTCACAAACAGAAGAAATACACAGGAAGCACGGGAAGACAGGCAGATGGAAGGAAGTAAGGGAGATCTGTGGTTGCTGACAAGTGAGGCAGAAGAAAGGTTCTAGAAGGGGTGTGCGTAGAGAGTGCTGTCTGAGGTGGAATTCACTAAATCGGGAAGAGAAGATAGAGGAAGAAGTAATTGGGGTGGAGGGCTAGGTTCAGGACAAAGTGCATTAATCCTAACAAAGTAGAAAGAAGGAGGTAGAAGAAAGCCAGCAGGGTCAGCGAGTTCCCGGGGTGACCACCAGATGACAGCAGCAGGTTGGCTGGAGAAAGTTCTGAGCACAGCAATACCAGCGTTTTGTGCCTGTATGTTTGCAATTTGGAACATGGTAAAAACAGACCCTGCATGAGGTATAAGCTTCAAAATGCAGATTTGAAAATAACCACCTACACTAGAGTTTGGAACCATGAATGCGGGTAAGCTCTTTAAGCGAGCAATTACTATTTGTAGAATTAGAGCCTTCATGTGAATGAGTAAGAGGACCACCAGTTTCAGAAAACAAAGACAACTGTTAAGAAATAAGAAACAGGGCGGTGCCTGTGGCTCAAAGGAGTAGGGCACCGGCCCCATACAACGGAGGTGGCAGGTTCAAACCCAGCCCGGGCCAAAAACTGCAAAAAATAAATAAATAAATAAAATAAAATAAGAAATGACAAAAGTCTAGGGTCATAGAAGATAATAAAGTAAAGGTTATCTTAAGAGGTGGGGAAGGAGCTAAATGGCGCCAAAGGCACACAAAATGAGAACTAAAGGTTTAGTCAGGCTGTGATTACTGCTTTTGTTTATTTTGTTTTTAAACGAAGTAGTCTTGAATTGTTAGTAGCCCCTAATAATAGCTACCTACACTCACCACTGCTCTTGTATAAACATTACATACCCCTTGATGTGGTGCTATAGAAAAGTATACAATATTCCTAGTATGTTTTCCAGGGAAAACCAATAAAGTTCAATCAGATACAGCCTCTCAATCTAACTACCAGTTTTCAGAAAATATAAAAGAGCTAAAGAGACACTATGGGAATTCAAGTAGCAAAATGCAGAATGTGATTAAGACCTCAAGACAAACAATTCAGTTTCTTCAACAAATAAATTATGAGAAGGAAAAAAAAAAAAAGACAGAGAGGGGGAAATCTACAGATTTTAAGGGATATAAAAGAAATATCAACCAAATGCAATGTGTGGACTTAAAATCCTAATTTGAATAAATAATTATGGTAGGCTGGGTGCAGTGGCTCATGCCTATAATCCTAGCACTCTGGGAGGCCAAGGTGAAGGATCACTTGAGCTCAGGGGTTGGAGACCAGCCTGAGTAAGAGAGAGACCCTGTCTCTACTAAAAATAGAAAAGATTAGCCAGGTACAGGGTTGGGCACCTATAGTCCTAGCTACTTGGGAGGCTGAGGCAAGAGGAACCTTTAAGCCCAGGAGTTTGAGGTTACTGTAAGCTATGATGGTGCTACGGCACTCTATCTAGGGTAACAGAGAAAGACTCTGTCTCAAAAAAATAAAATATTTTTAAAAATAGGAGACAAATGCAAAACTTTGCAACTGACTAAATATTTAATGACATTTTAAAAATCAGCAAGAGTAGTATGATTGTTTCTTAAAGAAGTTTTCTGATTATTTAAAGGTACAAATTTAGAAGTTTAATCTATATTGGGTTATGTTTTCTGGGATTGGCTTTAAACAATGAAGTTACCGGCAGGGTAGGTAGGATCAGAGATCAATTACAACTGGCAGTGAGATGATAATTACTGAAGCCAGATGATGAGGGAATGTTATACTAATTTTATATTTTTCTATATGTTGCAAATTTTCTTTTCTTTCTTTCTTTTTTTTTTGAGACAGAATCTCACTATGTTGCTCTCGGTAGAGTGCTGTGGCATCACAGCTCACAGCAACCCCAAACTCATGGGCTTACACAATTTTCTTGCCTCAGCCTCCCAAGTAGCTGGGACTACAGGCGCCCGCCACAACACTCGGCTATTTTGTTGTTGTTGTTGTTGTTGCAGTTGTCATTGTTGTTTAGCTGGCCCAGGCTGGGTTGGAACACAGCAGCCTCGGTGCATGTGGCCGGCGCTATAACCACTGTGCTACGGGAGCCATGCCTGCAAATTTTCTATAAATAAAAATTAAAAAATACAGAAGCAATACATGCTTGTTGTAAAATAACTATGAAGATACAGAGAAACAAAAAGAAAATGATAAAAATCATCCACAATCATCAACTAACATTAAACGTTAACATTTTGAAGAAATAAATAAGCTAAAGAAAATGACAAGGGAGAGGAGGAAAAAGATGACCACAGATCTGACCAAGCTAAAAAAGATAATGTTTACGTTTTATAAAACAATTAGAGATTTAGGAACATGTTGTCAAGAGTGAAATCTTTAAGAAGTTCCTGTTGTAGTAAGTTTCTAATGTATTGTATTTGACTTAATGAGTCTAATTTACGTGGCAAACATCTGTTTCTCATTGAATCTGATGCTGTTTCGTAGCTATATCTTTAAAAATGCTTACATAGATCTTGTCATATAAGCAAATGTTACCCACCTTTATTGTCTGCTGCTATAAATCCTAGGATGTTTTCATGACGTAACATTACAGTTTGATAGATCTCGGCCTCGCGGAACCAGGAGCGCTCCTCTCTGGAGGAAAATATCTTAACGGCGACTTCTTCTCCCCTCCACTTTCCTCGCCACACTTCTCCAAATCGACCCTTGCCAATGCTTTCTTGTAACACAATAGTTCTTGCAATTGTTCTCTGAACAAGCAATGGTAAACCTAAAGATAAAAAACAAACAGTTTTTAACAGAATCTATCAACAATAATATGTGTTTCATACTTGGTACTAAAGAGTGACCCAGAAGGGTATTATTCCTTACAATATTTCACAGTCTCACTGGGGCAATATAGCCAACGTTTGCGATTAAATAATGAAAAAAGGGAAAGAAGATAATAAATACCATAAGAGAATCCATAAACTCCTGTCTGAAGGGTAAAAGTAGGCTTTGTAAAGTAAGTTGAATCTTGACTGTCCATTATAGACCCTTCTAGGGGGTAAAAAGGAGAAGGAAGAAGGTGGCGAGGTAGGGGGAAGATGCAAGCACGGTCAGGAGAAGGAAAGGCGTGATGGGCGTTTAGGGAACAGCCGGGATAATCAGAGAGCCTGTGTGGGGCAAAGCAGGGAAAGAGAAGACGAGCTGTCACCAGAAGGAAGAGTGCTCAAGTTCAAAATAACCGCTGAGAGATTTAGGTTTACAAAGGAACCATTAGAGGTTTCTGAAAAAAAGGACCATGAACGGGGTGGGGCGGAGATAATTTTTAAAATCCTATTTTAGAAAGATGAATTTGGTTATGGTTTTACTGATGGGCAAAGAAAAGGATATGGATACAGAAACAGCAAGTTCTGGCCTAACTTTCAATGAATCAGTAAAAATCATGACAGAAACTATTTCAAGGCACAAAATTTACTTGTTAGGAATAGGCAATACCAGTATTTCTAAAGAACAATGCCAAGTAACTTACCCTAGAAATGGGACACTTTTTTTTTTCACTGACTTGTCTTATTTCAAAATATATATTTTAAAATATTGCCATACTTATTTCACATAAAAGGATTTACTACATACCTATAACATTAAAGTGACACTCTATCTGATATGATCACTTAGTATCGTATCTCCCATCTGCAAAGGAAATATCATTTTAATTTACACTGACACTAACAAAATAAAATGCCAGTGTACATCATGTTCTATGCTAGTATTTTATTTATACAATCTATGTACACATAAGTCTGTGACATTTATAATCTTTATTCAAAGCTGCTTGCTAGATCAAATTAACCCAGTGACAGTAAATGGAATAATCTGCTCTCTTTGGTTCCCTGATGTGAAATGCTTATAAATCCAAGCATTGAGTTTTTATAGTATTAGAAACTTTTTGTTTTTCTTCTTTATTCTCAAATGGGTCCTTTAGTCCCTTCGCTCTACCCTCCCTACCTCTTGCAGAATAGTTAGCAATCTAATTATTAATAATTGTTTATGTTTATAAAGAGACTGCAAGTTAAAAATAGATGTGTTTCAAATTCTTATTTAAATCAAGGAGCTCTTTACTATGAATAATTAATTCCTGATTAATTATTGCTTTCTATAAAAACTAATTTATTAAATTTTCTTAACACCTTTTAAGGGCCATAACATGTACTTAGAAGCATATTGTAAGAGTTAATTTCAGGAGGCTAATCTGGAAGTTACAAAGTTATAAAGAAGAAAAAGGGATCACAGGCAGGAAGCCTGAAAATGCCTGACAGGTCCAGGACTCGTGTGAATGGTATAGTCAAGAAAGGCTATAGGGAAATTTCTGTCTTCCCCTACCACTGGATTCTAGATGCAGAACTGAAACCAAATCTAGATTCATCAAATTATCTATATTGGGTTACAACAGCTCACAGGCATACTTGAGAATTTATAAAAATTACAATTATCTGCTAATGACAAAAGTAACTCAACAGCACTCGTGTACAGATGGAAATAAAACTCAATGGAAATTATGCATGTGTGTGTGGGGGTCACACCTAACAGGTACGATGTACACATCTGAGTGATGGGCACACTCACAACTCAGGCAGTACAAAAGCAAGCCATGTAACCAAAGCACCTATAGCCCCATAATACTCTGAAATTTAAAAAAATTCACCAAAATTCAGCTGGCCTAATTTAGATCACTATATTCTCTGCTTTACTCTTTTGTACCTTTAGAACAGCTTAAGAAAAAATTCCAACAGTCCCAGCAGCCTGACATGCAGTGAAAATAAGACCTGAGCAGCAGGCATCAGAAGCAGGCACAAGACACAACCAGCACTGGCCCAGGAGATTCGCTCTTTCAAACATTGGCAAATGTGCGCCTGCACGCTCACACACGTGGTCAGGACTGCCAGAACCCTGTCTTCCTTGTTAAAAGTACAGTCCTTGAGAGGTAGAGATAGGATATTCCTCAACGTCATGATGCTGGGTAGTAAACATGTGAATCCAAACAGGAAATGTTGAGTTTTACCTTTTCCTCATTAAGTGAAAGAACTAAAAAGAGTATTATAAAAAGATATTTTATGTATTCACAGGCACAAGACCCATGCATAAGGTGGCATTAAGGCTTTATAGTGAATAGAAGGGAAACAGATGGCATTTCATCTGTTTCCACTATCATTCAACAAAAGATGGCTTGCGTAGGTAAGTTTTGAGGGAATTCAGTACACAGAACGATGATAAAGAAAGGAGGCCTTAAACTAAGCTTTCCTGTAGACCCAGCTACTCAGGAGGCTGAGGCAGGAGGATCACCTGAGCCCAAGAGACTGAGGTTGCTGTGAGCTATGACGCCATGGCACTCTACCCAGGGTGACAGAGAGAGACTGTGTCTCGAAACAAAACAAAACGCAACACAACAAAAGCTTAGTAGACACTAGAAAAGGTTCCACCCTTCACATTATTCTGCTATGCAAAAGTGCCCAGCCTTTTTGTATCACACCAAATAGATACTGTATATTAGATTTTTCTTCCAAATATGTTTTTAGTAAGATTAACACTTGTCATTTGCACATTAACTTTACGATTTACCAAGTGCTTTCATGAAGAGATTTTGTCTCATCTGAATTTTATAACAATCCAATCACAACAATCTAATGACGAGTGCAGGGCAGGGTTCATTGCTTTCATTTTAAAGATGAAAACTCAAGGATGCGATGTCAACTAGCAAGCGATACAGACAAGTTTTTGCAGGGTAAGGCATAAGAGGGAGAAAAGCTTTCAGACAACAGAGAGCTGTGGTCCCCAATGGATCCAGAAATATATACGAAAAAGAAAAATTCCACTCTTAATTTCATGTCCACATCTTAAAAGGCAAATATATTCTTATTCAGAAATCATGCTCTCTCTAAGCAGGCTGTCAGCAGGAGAAGGCCATGCTCAAGTGCCACCATCATGAGCCCAAGGGTGAGAAGCTTTGGATTTAAGACTGACGTTTCCCAGACTCCTCTAAAGCTGAAGATGAACTCAGACCTCAACTCAGAAAGCTGAATAGAACAAGAAGCAAGGAAACTTAAGTCAGTGGGGGTCAGGAAGCTATCATAATCTTTGTTCCCCTTCAGCAACTGAAATCTTTCTGGTGTCTATTAAGAAGCTCACAGACACAATGTTAATTTTAAAATCGCAGAGTTTTAGTAGTAAACAAAAATGACTAAAGTATATTCGGGGGGGGTTCGGGGGGTAGGTGGGAAGAAAGAATGAAAAAAGAAAAATCAATTGCCATGCACACGGCAATTTCTTTTAATCATTTATAGGCTTACTCCACTGTACCAACTGGCATGAGCTGCTGTGATTTCCCTGAACATAAGTCTGGTGACAAGAGAACATGTCTAAGGGATTAATTCAAAATGGCATATAGCCACACTTATTTTCTGTAACTTTGGTCCTTGTTTACCACAGTTCTGCAGCAGGGTAATTTCTGGAATGAGTGAAATCTCTGGGAATGATGGGAACTAGGAATCAATAGGAAACAGCAGCAAAGCCCTAAAATAACCTCTTTCCATAGCGTCTACACAAGACTGCCACATCTTCAGGACTAAGGCTGCTCCAGCTCAGTCCAACCTCTCATTGTCTTCCTCCCACAACTGTCTCAGGAGTCCCTAAGGTTGCCTTAAAAGATCTGGACTCTAACCCAAGCCTGCATATGTCCTAGTGGTCAAGAACAGAGCTCATTTATTAAATATATACGGCAAAATTTTACAGAAGACTTCAGGTAATGAAACCAACTTTTCATACCTAAATGAATGAACAGATACGCATACATAGCAATATATACTTCATTTCCTTAAAATAGACATTTGCCATTCTGTAAGCTTTCTTTAATATTACATATGATTTTGTGCTTCAGTGCTACATTCTTGCCTAGTCATAACTTCTGCTTTAGTGTTCCTTTTACATGTTTTCAAATTTTCACTTTATCCAGAATTTTGCTCTGATTTGAAGATGACTTATACTTTTCAAAGAATAGCACATCTCATTTAAAAGTTTTTTTTTTTTTTTAAGAGACAAAGTCTCACTTTGTCACCCTTGGTAGAGTGTTGTGGCATCACAGCTCACAGGTTGTTGTGGCAACCTCCAGCTCTTGGGCTTAGGTGATTCTCAGGCTCAGCCTCCCGAGTAGCTGGGACCACAAGTGCCCACCACAACGCCCGGCTATTTTTTTTGCAATTTGGCCGGGGCCAGGTTTGAACCCACCACCCTCGGTATATGGGGCTGGTGCCCTACTCACTCAGCCACAGGTGCCGCCCCCATTTAAAAGTCTTAACAAACCACTTGAAGTATTCTTGGCAATAATATCTGTTCCATATTTCTGATGAAGAAATAGAAACCTAAAGAGGAAACACTGTTTAACCAAGTTCAATGACAAAGCTTGAACTGGAATCCAGATCTATTATCTAGCCAAGTATCAAATTCCAAAAATGTAGGGGACACAGGTGCTCCTACCTATTAGGAAATAGAAGCCTAAAGAGGAAACATTGTTTAACCAAGTTCAATGACAAAGCTTGAACTGGAATCCAGATCTATTAATTCCTAACCAAGTATCAAATTCCAAAAATGTAGGGACAGAGGTGCTCCTCTCTTGGTATCCTTCCAAACAATATGCAAGAAAAAGTAAAATTCTGCTTTGGTTAAAACAAAGCTATATTAAATCACAAGGTGATTAGATTTTTTCTGAAGTGAGAAAATGACTGAGAATTCATTCGTATAATAAAAATTGAAAAAAATAAACCTGCACTAAAGATAGCAATTTCATAATGTCAAAAAAAGCAAATAACCTTCATAATTCCAAACACATTTCTCTCATGCCTGCTTTCAAATATAAAAATAACGCTGCAAAGTAATACTGAATAGAATGGGTAGCTACAGACTGTTTGAATATCTTTGAACTTCAGCCTCGTTTATATGAGAATAATTGTCCTTATCCTTTCTACCTTACGTAGTCATGAGAAGCAAATTTAGATTATATAGGAGAGAATGCTTTGAAATTATACAACTATGGAGCTGATTTACTGACTCATTTCAAAAGTAAAAGTTCTATTCTGTCTATGCTAAACTAGCCACAGTCAAATACAGCCCAAGCTTAATGACCTTTATGAGGCTCAAACCCAGAATATTGTTTACACTTATCTCAAATTTTAACAAACTTAGCAAATTAATAAATACAGTGAATTTTTAAGACTTCTTAGGAACAAGATGGAACAATTACATTACCTGATCCAGAACCTGATGTGGTCATATCATAAATTAAGTCTTTTAATGTAGTACCCTCTGAAATAAAAGGGCGATCTAAGGAAGGGTCCTCTTCATTTGGCACTCGATGGTGGATCACGGTGCGGTTATGGCAGATATAGACCATCAACATGAGAGAGATGCAGACAAAGCAGACGGGCCCAGCAATGACCGCTGCCAGTTCCACAGGACCAAGGCCAGGTGACGGCTTTACTGAAAAAGGGCCTCAAGTGAAATAAACAACAAGAGCACTGTAGGTGGCACCCACGCCTTCCCAACCCCCCACAATCTCTGCAGTTGGCCACTGCTCACACTTAGTCAAATAGCCTCTTGACAACAGCTCATCAGGCTCAAACCCACAAATCTCATGGTCTTCTCCTCCAGGGGTCCTCCCTGGATGGTCCCCAGCTCTGTCAACACCCACTTCTCTTCCTGTGTTCTCCAGCCATCGTCCAGAATCACAAGGCCAGCTATCACTGACACCCTCCCCACTTATCACCTCAGGTCACAATAAATGAATAACCTGGCACAACTCCATTAACATCTTCTCAAGTCTTTTTTTTTTTTTTAAAGTATTTTTGACTTGTCTTCTTGTACCAAGGCCATTACATGCTGGTAGCAGGCAAAAGTATATATAAATATAGATGAGCGAAAAGTAAAAAAAAAAAAAAAACAAACCTATAGCTTCACCACCCCCAAACAGCTCACAATTTAGTATATGTATCACCAAAGAGAATCCTAATTCTAGTAACTTCTTTCAGGAAGAGTCCGTATGGATCCTTGCAAACTGAATACTTAATTACTGAAAGATGGCTGTTGCCTTTGGGTGACAACATTTAATGTTATATTTAATTCATTGTTCTCTGATATTTAAAGCAGAAAATGAGAACTTTTTCCCCTTTAATAGGTGCCCAGCATTTATTTCTGCCAAATGCTTATGTAATTTTTTTAATTCTTGAATTGATAGCTTTTACTATATGTATCTGGGTTAATATTTTTCCATTAGCTTTGCCTGATATTCTTCTCTTTCTGCTGTTGTGCCTTTTTTTTTTTTAATTCTGATAATAAACAAACTGGGTCATCTGGATCAGTCCTTTAAAGGTCTCAATTTGCTCAACAATTGTCTTTTTCTCTGAATTATAACACAATTTCTCAAGCTTGTCTTGCCTTAAGTTTGTTTCAAACTTGACTACAAAGCAGCATCCAGTCTGCTGTTCACTCTCAACACTGTATTTAAAAAAAAATTCATTAATTGAGCTTTTCATCTGAAAGCATTTCATAATAAAAACTGAAAATAGACACTGGACTGCCTGAATGTTCCTCTGTAACGTGGTAAACTATTTCACAAGACAGATGACAACCACTCTAACTTATCCAGTTCTGAATACTTTGTTTTCTTTGACATTAGAACTGCAGATGCCTTCATAAAAGTCACACAGAAATTATAGCCTGACAGAGCCTTACCATCGGGAGCTTGACTTTCCTTCTGCAACTCGTAAGAATGGCCTTTCCCCCCTGTGTTACCACACTGCTTCTTACTTTATTTAATTAGGTCTGGACCAATCTGAGTGGAAAAGTGAGAGTGTGGTCTCTCCTCTGAGCACTGAAACCAGGTGCTTCCTAGAAGAGAACTGAGAGTTTGCCCCCGCAGCCTAACCTCATCTTCAACCCCTCATCTCTAGGTGCTGGTGGGACTTTTTGAGAGGTCCTTTCACTTCTGCCTAGCATGGTTAGTCTCCCTTCACTAGTCTGGTGTCACCTGTACTATACATTACAGAAGTTCCTCACAAGCATTAGCATGTAGGAGACATCATTCCACTATTTCCACTAGTACTAATATAGGTTTCCTTCATTTTTCTATTGCTTTGTTCATTCCTATTAGATTAGGAATTTGGGACTTGGGGAAAACAGTAAAAGACTTAAATTCATGTGCTCACATGTTCATCTTAAAAAAGAACCTTAAAATTAAAGAGTTTATAAAGCTTTCAAATGGCTCTCCCCAGGCATTTTAAAATGTAAACTATGGGTGAAGAACCAAAAATTTCAAAATCACGTAGAATAAATTTATACATACAGAACATAAGCAAGGTGAAATTACAAAATGAAAATACCTAGACTGTTCAGCACTGCTCTCAACTTTCAACCCCTGCCCAATTAAAAGGCTGCTGATCGCTTTAAAAGGTAGAAGCCTTACATGAGAAGAAATTCACTCTGAGGACAGGGTGGGGACTCTGAGGACACAGTGCTGCTGTGGGCTTTGTCAGAATTTGCTGTTATGAGGCTATCCTTTTAGGCATAAGAGACCTCATAGAAATTCTGTTCTGGAACCAGCTTCTCAAACAACACATACCCCAGAGGCAGGATCTTGACTACTCTTATAACAGTACAACCACGGACAAGTTACTTCTTGCCTCTACACTTGGGCTAGTTGATAACCTACGATCCCTTCCAGTTCTAAAATCATAGTCAGACTCTTAAGACTTTACTTGCAGTGTTCAGGAAAAAAAAATCTTATCCAGTAACTTACCAGTTGTTGGGAGTTCTATTTTATTGCAATGATCTTGATTGCAGCAGTATGTTGTAGACCCAGTTTTTGAAGAGGGTGCACATACAAATGGCCTATCTCGAGGAATTAAGTCAATTTCAGCTATACACATGCTATTGTGTATAACTTTGTCCGTGGTCTCTGTGACAGAGACAAAGCAGAGCCCATCTGTCACACAAGTAAAATTGTCTTTTGTGCAGAGGTGGCAGAAACACTGTAATGCTGGAAAAAGAGAAAAAAATTCTATTAGAAAAAATCTCAAGGTAATAGTATGAAAATATCCAACATTCACTCTTTTAAGACATTCTTGATCCTATTATCACACAATTTCCATGCACTGTTCAAAAAATAACTCTGTTTCTCTTACAAGTTCCAAATTCTGTTGAGAACCACATCCATGCAAAAGCTTAAGGAAATGTACATAAAATTAGACCCAGGTTTTTCCCTAAAAACGTCTTGCTTTCAAGTACAGAACAACTTTTGTTACATGCAATTTCACTGAGGTAAGGCAAATATCTGCCCTCATTTCAAACAAAGTTTATTTAAATTTTAATGGCTATACTTGTTCCTATCACCCCCAAACCATAAATTCACATACTCCTCCGCTGGGGAACAACATGTAAAAACACTATCACCCTTTCGTTGTTAAGTTGGAAATGCCACTTCAGTGGATTTATGGTAATGGAGTAATAGAAACAGATTCATATTGAGCCAGACACTCCCTATTCCCCTTGGTGCAAACCATAAAACATGTATCTTCTAGCTAGAATTGACCCCAAAACTCTCTCTGGGAAGCCATCCAGACTACATTAACAGCACAAATATGCTCCTACCACATAGGCAACCTAGCTATGGAAATGACTGGAGAAACACTAGCTCCATCTCCACTTGTATCTATTTGATCTCTACGGCTCAAATCTAGGAGTAACCTCTTCAGGGAAGCCTTCTAATTCCAACACTCTCCAGTACACACAGATACACACACTCGACCATGCGCTCCAATGACATTAAGAGATCCCCAAGGCACAGACTGCTTACCAAAGTAGCTACTTTTGCTTTTCTCTCTCCTATGAAACTGTAAGCTCTTGGGGCCACCAGACTTGCATTTATCATTTCTGTAAATCTGCTGTCTAGCAGTAAGTCTGACACAGTGCAACATTCAAAAATTACTTGTTGGTGCTTGTAACTCAACGGCTAGGGCACCAGCCAAATACACTGGATTTGAACACACCCGGGCCTGCCAAACAATGACAACTACAACCAAAAAAAAAAATAAATAGCTGGGTATTGTGGCAGGTGCCTGTAGTCCCAGCTACTTGGGAGTCTGAGGCAAGGGAATCGCTTGAGCCCAAGAGTTTGAGGTTGCTTTGGGCTGTGACACCACAGCACTCTACCTAGGGTGATGTAGTAAGACTCTGTCTCAAAAAAAAAAAAAAAAATTACTTGTTGAATGAATGGTAAACTGGGCACTTACATTTCACCATGGTCTCAAGTAGTAAAGCACAGACATGTTAAATCAACCTTTCTGATTACCTGTTGTCAAGTGAAACTAAGTTGAAGTATGTAGAATGGCCATCTATGATGAGCCCAGGAAAGTCTACAGCATCAAGGAAAAGAGGGTGGTTAGGCAGGCAGGCAGGCAGGCAGGCCGGAAGGAAGCTGACTCCCTGAGGAGCTAACTTGCTGTACAGGAAACGATTAACTCCTCAGGCCTGAATTGCTCAAACCCTGCACATTCCCTAGAAAGTCTGGTTTTCAGAACTGGCCTTGGCTGGGATGAGCTCTGAGATTTTGGAACATTTTTCCCTGATAAGAATGTTTTCATATGCTTGAGGCCTTGGGTTACGTGATTCCAGCTTGATCAGACAATTTATGCTATAATGTTTTATAGCAAACATCTATTATTGCAGTGGAGGGATAGAGTCTGAGTAGCTGAAACCAGTCATGCAGATCTTGCAAGACTATGTCACTGGCCCCGGTGAGCTTTCCTGACTGACAACACTCACCATGTCAACACATCATGTTGAGAAAATTAAAGCCATCTATGCTACTCCACCAGGACAGGCTACCCGGAAATCTGCACCTAATTTCTCTTGGACTCTGCCACCTTAGGTGCCCCTTCCTTTTACTAATTTTAATCTGTATCTTTTTGCTGTAATAAATCACAACCATGAATATATCAGCTTGTCTAAGTCCTGTCACCTTTTCTAACAAATCATCAAGCCCGAGGGCCATCCTGGACACCCCAAATCACTTGCTAAACTCAAACTCAGGAAGACCTCATTCTCCTCGGGCAGCTGCTTCTCAGCTGCTTGCTTAATTAACACACTTGTTTATTATTTTTACAGTAAAGTTTTACCTTTATCACTATAAACATGTTTTCTTCATAAGTAGTTCAGCTAGCAATTTGTCTTATCTCTTCCTAAGGATAAAGGGAACTCAAGAAAAGTACAAGAAAGGGACACATCATAATCTATTTAAAGACTGTTAAAAGAGACACTTGCCGTTATTCATGATGACGTTGGATGGTGATTATATTAATAGGTTCTCTGGGCATGACTTCCTAAGGAGGGATTCTGAATCAAGAATTTATGGACTGGCTTCAGAGGTACCTGAGTCCCATGAAACCACAGGCCGAATGCATGCGTTTGCATTTTCAAGGAGAAGATCCATAGCTTTCAACAGAACTAACAAAGAAGTCTAGGACTCACAAAAGATTAAAGCTATCACCAGGGAAGACTGTCCTCATTCTCTCCTAAATCCTCTTTACTCAGGATTAGTTACTCTATCTGTTTCCTAAGCATTACTTTTGCCAGTTATTCTACCAAAAGCTTCGCATACAAAGATTAATAACTGATGGTAATGGCCCTTGAAGAGTTTCTAGTGAAAAAGAACATTATAATACAAGGTGATAACTGCTATATACAAAAAATAATGCCATGAATACGCTCCCAATTTTAAAAGCATCAGTAGCTCCCCTGGTATATATAAGATAGGGGCTAAACACTTGGTCTAAAAATTAAGACTTCTTTCTACTTTAGGGTTCCAACTTACCTTTCATATTACAAATGTTGTCTAAGGCCATATACTTCTCACCATTATAATAACCATGTCTTTTATGACTTTGGTCTTTATAAATACTATCTCTATGCCTAGTTTAAGCCCATCCTTTATCTGCCTCTGATCCTTTAAGACCCTATTCAAACAAGATCTTTCCCCTGATATGTTTCTAAACCTTTCCCCTAACCCTTCTGACATGTTCCACAGCTCTGTGCATACGTTAAGAATAGCACAAATCAATCTATTTACAGTTTGTTGTTAAAGTCTCTTTCATCGCCTTATGAAGAGACAGACAAAATTGTTTTGTTTTGCTTGCCACATCCTTGAATCCTGAACCCCCCGGATTGTGATCAGAAAAATATTTGCTAAACCATTGTTTCCCAAACAAGAGATCGCAGTATCGGGAAAGGAAGGGGGAGTCTAAGAGTTGTATACAAATTTCTTAAAAATATTTTCATTTCAAAGATAATCTAAAAACATTCAACTCTGCAATGACTCACTGAGCAGCCCTACATGCTGGCTACTGTGTTGGCTATGAGGTATAAGGATGGATAAGGTTATTTGTTCTTAAGTAGTTCACTGGGGTGGAAGAGTAAGGCATTACATAATAAAAATCAAAAGTCCCAAGAAGAATGATCAAAGTGCTTCAATTCTGCTGAGGAAGAAGAGATATCAAGAAAAGTTTCACATGGCATTCAAATCAGAACTCGGGAATATGTACAACTTGCTAGCTTGATAAAGGTGAAAGAGCTATTTGACTGGTTCCCCCCCTACCCCCACCAGTAGTAGGATTTCATCCTTAGTTGCTAGTATGTCAAGTAAGATCATCAAATTTAAATATCTTTTCAAGTTACTAACCACAACGGTTTCATTTCATTAGTAAAATAAATATAATACTTTCCTCGCTTATTTCATCATCTCGCTGAGATCATCAATGAGATACTATGTAGTAACACATTTGGAAACTAATATAAAATATTATATAAGCACAGGATTCTCACATATGATAAATGTCATTATTTCAAACATGTTTTTACTGGTAGGCCACCAAAGGAACACCTCTTCCCATAGTGCCTAAAATTCCACTGTAGAATACTAGATAGGATCACAGGAAGATCATCCAGTTTTAATCTAGTTCTGTCATTTCATTAATGAAGAAACCAAAACTTAAGAGAAACAAAATGAATTATAACAATATTCAATTCAGGTTATAGATGGATGTGAATCCCCACTATATCACTCATCATGAACATGAATGAAATACATATAAATATTTTCTTTTTTGGGCAGCACCTGTGGCTCTGTGAGTAGGGCACCAGCCCCATAGACCAAGGGTGGCAGGTTTGAGATCAGCCCTGGCCAAAAGCAACAAAAAATAGCCAGGCGTTGTGGTGGGTGTCTGTAGTTCTAGCTACTCGGGAGGCTGAGGCAAGTGAATCGCCTAAGCCCAGGAGCTGAAGGTTGCTGTGAGCTGTGATGCCACAGCACTACCGAGGGCAACAAAGTGAGATTCCGTCTCTTAAAAAAAAAAAATATATATATATGTATACATATCAATATATCTTCTATTTTGCAATCTCTCTGCTAAGTAACCCTAAACATTAAAGAATCCCAGGTGAATCAATAGCATAGCTCTGTGTTTCAATCCCTTGATTGACTTTTCTGCTTGAAGGCAAAGAACCAAACCCTCCTCCCCACGCCAAAAAAAAAAGGGAAACAAACTATTTATATTTAGTAGCTCTGTAATATTCTTTCACTTCCATGCTCCAGTCTCTACCAGTATGCCTAGCTTTCTTAATTTTGAGATGCACATTTCCCCACTTTAACAATTCTGAAATGTGGATATACTTTACAATAAACGTCAAAAGAAAACTCCAGCCTCTGGACAGAAAGGTAAGGCAGAATGAGTTGTTGTATCCTATGCATGTACAAACTTGGCTATGCATAGAAAAATATTACAAGTTGAGTGATGAGAAATGCTTGGGACCAGAAGTAGATTTTGGATTTTTTTCAGGTTGTGGAATATGTGCATACACATAATGAGCTATCTTTGGAAGGGCACCCATGTCTAAATAGGAGATTAATTTCTTTTTCCTATACACCTTATACATATAACCTGTAGGTAATTCACACAATATCTTTAATGACTTTGGGTATGGAACGAAGTTTCTATTAAGTGCTCAAAACATTTTGAATGTTAGAGCATTTCAAATTGTGGATTAGGGATGCTCAGCCTATTCGTTTAATCACTACTTGAATTATCTAACTTGGTGGCTCCCCTGCAACTAAAATTTAACTTAAGTTTAATCCTCATTACAACGTCTGAACAAAAATTTCAGTATGATTCAACACTTAAAGGAAATGCTACAGAAAACTGTTAGTCCCATGCCAGGCAATACAGACTAGCAGTGAAATTTCCAAATACCGCAGAATTGTCATAGTTTGCAGATGTTGGTATGCTATGAAGGACCATCAGAAACCAAACATCTAGCACGTCAAAGGAAGTGACAACAGTAAAGAGATAGCAGGACCCTCGGGATTATTATTTTCGCTGCATTACAGCGAAATGCAGGGTGATAAATCCCAAGGTAAGAAACACTCTGCTAGCTGGCTCTTGGTCCCAACCATAAAGGATTTCCACGGTTGCCTCGTTTCAGTGCGTCTTGAGGTCACACCTGGAAGCACTATTACTTCTAACTGAGACCAGAGCTTCCAAGTGTTAATTCACAAGCCATGTCCAGCTAAAGAAATAGAGTGGCAGACAGCCTATGTATAGTATATTGAACAGACATTTCTATCTTGGCGGAGAAACAGAAATTAGCACCAGACTTGTCTTCCCAAACCTGGAGTGACAGCACACACACAAGCCATCCCTCTTGGTGTGCACACACTCCAATACTCTCTACTTTTTCAACCCTTGTTGGCCTCCTCCATCCTTCCAAAGCTCCACTGAAACTTCTGTTTGAAATTCACCACTAATGCTTTCTCGTTGACTTCAACACTCCAAGTGTATCAGGATAGCCACTCTTCCCTTGTTAGCTTACGTGATGCTATGCTTCCTTTACGTTGCACTCAGCCACGCAGCCCTTTGCTACACCTCAGATCTACATTTCCAAACCTCCTGGCCTTCACCTGTGCCCAAAACTCATTTTAACCACCTCCAGGAAACATTCTGCTTGGCCTACCTATCTGTGCGAAGCCAATACATTCAAAACAAAATACCACATTATTCCTCTAGCACTCTTACTGGTACAGTGATAAAAAAGACTCTGGAAAGACTGGGAGGTTCCTTCTTGCTGAGACAGCTCAGCAGTTAAAAAGGAAGAGGGGGATATTAAAAAGGAAGGAGTCATCTTTCACCAAAGACTGAACTCCAATCTGTTCACCACTCTGACCTTACCTGCCCACTACAGCACAATCTTACTTTACTTTGCAGTAAGAGTACTCCCAAGCATTACGAATATGCACCAACGGGCAAGAAGAGATCTAACAGGCATGATGGCCCTTAGTTGGCTTACTTGCCGTTAAAAGCAGGTAACAGCACCTTTGGCAAAGGTGCAGGCAAAAGTCAGATGGTTTAACAAATCCTTTATAACACTCATGCAAGCCCCTTAATCATCAAACCCACCCCTCTGCTCCACTTCTTCTGAATAACCCACCTGCTCTCTTTTCTAAAACTTTCCTCTCTTTTCTTCTTCCTATCCACCTCTAGCGTAAAGCATACTATATGGATTTTCCTCTTCTTTTTTTGATATGCTGCTTATCTTCATAGACATCCCTAAAACCCCACCCACCCACTCACCACCCCCTACCGACTTGGTTTTTGTTGCTCACAGCACACAGTGGTTCTTCTCAACCCTGTGGCAATAATGTCAAAGGGAGCCTGTCAAAATGCACAGCATCATGTAACATAAATTCCCCTCTAGGTTAGGTAACTTTTCACCCCTAAATTTAGAGCTTCAGAATGAAAATCTGACTTTTCCAGACATTTTCCCCAGATAATTTCCATTTACCTCTGCCATTTTTAAAGCGCTTAAGAAATATCATTTGTAATTTTACCCACACATTAAAAGCATGGGGGCACTCCTAAATTCCTAAGCATGTGTTTATCCATAATACTTCCCTTTTCCAGTCTCCAAGGCTCTGTGAATTAGTTAACATATTGCTGACTGATACTAGAGAAAAGCACACTTACTTTCAAAATAAAATAAATCACACAAGTCCAGGATAAAGATCTGCTTAGCAGATTTGGGGAATTTGTTTAACAACAGATTTTAAAAGAGCCAACATTATTTAATGCTAACTATATCAATGCGGTAGGGGAAACCGGGAGAACTGGGTGCAAAATCCCACAAATACCCAGTATAATAATTAGTGTCACTTGAATATAAATCTGCCATGTAAATAGGAGTTGAGAATTAAAATCAGAACTGAAAAGTACCCTAGCTGTGGAGACAACTACTTCATTTTAGCAAGAGAGTCCATTTATCTTACCATACACTAAATCAACTAGGGATAACAGGATGCAGCAAAATTTTGTGTTGTAAAAAAAACCATTTCCTAAAAACTATAGCTTGCCCCTGCAATAGAATTGGTTGCCTCCAAAGGTCATGACTTCCCAAAGGTTTAATTACCAACAGAAAGATGTGAAGTAGGGATATCCTTCACTGAATGAAAGGTTGGTCTAAAATTCTACAATCTTCACAATAGTAAGATTCTATTATTTTACAAGTTACATGGACTCACACATCCATGATTTCATTTTTATGATTAATTCAATTTAGGTTCATATCTTCAAGGTACAACAATTACAGCCGTACGCTTCATTTTATAATGGTTTATCTGTTTCCTCCACTACACTGTGAACTTCTTCAGGCCAGGGATGGGTCAGTACTTTCTGCATATTTGTGTTCCTAGATCCTAGATCTTTGTTTAGTACCTGGCACCCAGGACAGATCCAGTGTATCTTCCTTAAAAAAAAAAAAAATCCAGGGAACATTTCATTACCATGGGGGGAGGGGTTGCTACAAGCAGAATCCTCAATAAAATGGCCAATCAAGCAATGCTCCTCTTTTTCCCTCCCTACCTTCTTTTTCCTATTTCTCAGTGCTCTCAATTATCCAAAACTCCCACTGAGGTATCTCCTCTCAGCCTATTTGAAGTAATATATCCCATTGTCCAGAATACCTTCTCCCTCCATATAAATGGAGGGCAACGTGACACTTACAAAATTACAAATGAACATATCCTCTGACATGTAAGGAATGTAGCACATGTACAAAGCCGCTAAAACACACTATCAATTTCCTAAATATTTATATTAGATTGTTTCTAATCTTTCCCATGCATCGATCAATAGAACTGGTAAAGTACCACTAAAAAATGAAGATCATATAGTCATATTTTAAAAAATGATGTTCTTTATGTGGGAGAGAAAGACGAAAAAGGAAGACATGTATACACATTTTGGCTTACATCTCTTACAAAACATCTCTCTGGAAGGACACAGAACTAGGCAACACTGGCTTCCAAGGAAAGGACCTGGGTGCCCCGAGAACAGGCATGAGAGGGGACATTTCACAACACACCCACTTGATCTTTATGAACTTTGAAAAATCTGAGTGTATTATACCTATTCAAAGTTACAAAGAAAAATTAAAATGTCTTTCTATGCTCCTTCCCTTTTCCCTACACTCCCTTCAAACCTCAATTCAGCATATTTGTCCTATGGAGTTCAGCCACTTTGTGGTGATGATTTCAAAACTTCTGCCAAAATACAGTAAGAGCCTTTCAAAAGCTGCTATATTTGAATCCATTAATTCTACTCCTTGAATTTAGTCTAAGGAAATGATAGGAGATGAGAGCAAAGATAAGCACACAGACATTGGTTACAGTATTTTATGATTTAAAACAACCTATAAGAATGACAATACAATGACAGAATAAATTACGATACAATCATAAATGGAAGACTGTATAGCCACTGAAGCTGATAGTTTAGAATCCATGTTTAAGCACAGGGACTTGGCCAAACTATTAAAGGGCAGGAAGTAAAGCTGTAGGCAGTGTGGTTACAATTAAGATCCTGTCCAGTGAATCTTGTTTTTGCTCCACTTCCTTGAGCTGAGGGGAATGTTAATATGGACAGCGGATATGCGCACTCTGCTTTGCCCCAGGCTCCAAGTAGTGGAGAAGCCTGAGGGTGAGTGCTACAACAGTCACTGAATTTCTTATTTTCCCTCAAAGTAAGCATGCTTCTACACGGTTATTAGACTGTAGTTTGGCTAGTCAAGTGGGTCGTAAAAGAATGCGTTAAACTCATGGAATTCAGAGACAAAAAGACTTAAATTCAACTCCTATATCTGCTGGCCAGCTGCTGCTTAATCTGAGGAGTCACTTAACTTACTTGACCCTACGTTTCCTCAGCTCACTTCCATTTAACGTATGGCACAGCGGTTCTCACATTGTGAATCGCGACCCCTTTGTAACAATGAAAATACATCGTGGCATTAAAAAGGTTGAGAACCACTGATATAGCAGCACCAACCTCAGGCCAAGAATTAATGAGACAATTATAGAGAATACTTAGCACAGTGCCCAGCGCGTAACGAAGTGTGTTGATATACTCATTCAAGAAGCATTACTCTAGAGCTCCTACTATGTGCCAGTTCCCGTTCTAGATGCTAGACAGCTCCAGGAGGCAATAACATGGGACAAAGCGAAATGCGTGAACATAAAGAACATTCATGGTAGCTATTGCTTCTCTTTCTCCACTCACTGATACTCACACAGGGTTTCTCAGCAATACGACTATGTGAACAGGGCCAGCTCAAGAACTTCACCGCAGCAGCACAGGAGACACCTATAGGAAGTATGCTTTCAGTTCCAACCCAAAGTGGAACACGTCCAGCCTGCACATTTATATGTAATGCCCCTAACCAACAAGTAATAACTCGTTAATTATAAAATGTTCACGCTAGAAGAAACCTGAACAGAACTATCTGATCCTAGCCCCTCGTTCTATAGATAAAGAAACAGAAAAGTCCTAAGACCTACATCAACATAAAGTAGATTTATTCTATCAGCACAGAAAAGAAAAAAGAATTATTGAATAATCTATAATGACTACCCCCAAATAGGACAAGATGAAAAACTCAACTTTTTCCCTCTGGAAAACAAGATTAGCAGTAGGCAGTATCACGTGTGACTTGGCTGCAGAGACAGTGAGGCCTAGTGATGAACATAAACGCAAGTGGCAGACCATCCTGGGCTAGGAGAATGACGCATGAAATAGAACTGTGGTAAGAGAAGGAAGTGGTAACCACGCCCAGCTGCCACCGACCAAGGTGCAGGAGCATAACACCTGGGCCAGCCAACAGCCAAAGACCTACTGGGGCCACAGTGGAAATGAGCTCACGGAGCTGTGTAGTTAGTAATTTTAGAAGCAGAAAGCAGGGCCTGAACACCTTTTCTCAGAAAAGAACAGCGTATGTAACCTGCATAAGAAGAAAGAATACACCTTCAGGAAGGCAGAGAGAATTACTTTGAGATTCCTGCTCTCAAGTTCACAATGTAGAGAACAAATGTGCCAGGGATAAATGGTGATGTAATGTTCAGAGCGAGAAAACAGAAAAGGGAGATTTCTCTGAAAGAGGACATCTAAACTAAGATGTGAGAAGGCTAATGAAGACAGCAAAGTCATTCCAGAAAAATTATATACAAAGGTATTTTATCTGTATCTATATCTATATGCACATGTAGGAATAAGAGTTTAGCAGCTTGAGTGATTTAAACAAAAAGAAAAAAAGGTGATAAAATTCAATACTTGTTCAATGCTTTACTGAGTAAAGTAAAATTCAATACTTTACTAAGCTTTCTTAAAAAGCTTAGTAAACTTGTAGAGTAAGAAACAATTGAAATAATCATATTAAGGAAAAGGCACAAAGCAAGCATTTCACTTAATGATGCAGGACTGACAGCTTTCCCCTGAAATCACAAATAAGAAAAGGATATCTATCACTATTGATCCTCAACAGTGTATCAGAAGTCTGCCTACAACAAATCAGAAAAAATAATGAAAGAAAAATAGATTGGAAAGAAAGAAATAGACCTTATTATTTGCAGATGACAATTATGTACATAAAAAATTAAAAACAAATTATACATAAAAAGTTGAACCTACAGGTCAACTATTAGAATCAATTAGTAAATTTAGCAAGATCATTGCATATGAGGTCACTCAGTACACAAAAAATATCACCTTTTCTTCAACCAGCAATAGAAAACAAAAATTTAAAAATATCAAAAACTAAGGATAAATCTAATAAGACATGCTAAGATCTCTACAGTGAAAGGTTCACAACATTACTTTTGATAGAAATTACAAAGAAGATAGAATAAAATTTAAAATTCTATTTATAAATAAGCAAACATGCCAAGTTCTGTATATTCAACAAAATCAAAATCCCCACAGGTTTTTTCTGGTGAGAACTGACAAGCTGATTCTAAAATGTGTATGGAAAAACAACACTCAAGACTAACCAAAGCAATCTTGAAGAACAACGCTTGTGGAAGACCTACATTGCTACATCAAGATCCATAACGTGACAATAATTAAGATAGTGTAGAAATGGCACAAGGACAAACAGACCAATGGCAGAGAACGGATTCCAGCAACAGAATACAATACATACAAAAACCACTTGATTTATGATAAAGATGACACTGTAGTAAACCGGGGGAAAGAACCAAGACATGGTTCTGAATCAACCTGATATCCATATTTTTAAAATGAAAAGAAAATATACCTCATATCATAATAAAAAAAATTCAGGATGGACTATGTATCTCAATATGAAAGGTAAAATAAGAAACCCTTTAGATGAAAACACAAGAAAACATTTTAAAGACATTTGGGCCCAGAGAGATTGATCAAACTGGACTCAAAAGATACTAACCTTAATGAGAAAGTAACTGAAGTTGGGACTACATTAAAGCATGCTAAAGTTCATCAGAAAGACACCATTCTTCATTGTCATTTTCCTATTCATGTTGTCCCTTTTTTTGGATTTATCAAATATTTATCTATTTTAATAATGCATTCATAAAGAAACAATTTCATATTTTACCGACCAAATCTATTTTTAAACTTTTTTTCTACATTTCCATTGTGTTTATATTTACTTAGCTGTTCCCTTTCTACTTTGACTTTCAAACTTCTTGCTTTCAATTTTTCCTTTAGATACTGCTTTAGCAAAACTCCCACTAGTTTTGGGATGTAGGGCTCTTGTCCATTTACAGATTTTTTTTTAATTACGGCTATTAACTCTTCTTTAAAAGATCATTGAGAATAGTCATCTTATATTTCCAAGTAGACATATTATTATTTTGCCTTTTTAAAAAACTTGGTATTTTTGTTTGTTTGTTTTTTTGAGACAGTCTCACTCTGTTGCCCTGGTAGAGTGCCATGGCATCATAACTCACAGCAACCCTAAACTCTCAGTTTGAGCCATCTTCCTGCCCCAGCCTCCCGAGTAGCTGGCACTATAGGCATGTGCCACAGCGCTTAGCTAGTTTTTCTATTTTTAGTAGAGAGGACAGTCTCACTCTTGCTCAGGCTGGTCTCGAACTCCTGAGCTCAAGCGATCCACCTGCCTTGGCCTCCCAGGGTGCTAGGATTACAAGTGTGAGCCACTGCTCCCGGCTGCTGTTAATTTCTAATTTGAGCATTCTTTGTGAAACTTCATGTAATCAATTTCCCAGAAAACTCCAATAGTACTTTGGAACAATGCTGTTTATGATTATAAAATTGGAATACATCAAATCTCTTTTATTGCTATTCAAATCATTCTTTTCTAACCTATGAACCATGAATTTTATCAGTTTCTTCTTGTATTTTTCACAGTTTTGGGTCTTGCACATTTTGAGACTATTTCTTGCATACAGATTAATGACCTGTCTTGAGGAATGGTACTTCTTTTCAATATAAAATATACCGCAGACTTCTTTCTTCCCATTAATGCTTTGTAGCTTGAATTTTGTCAGGTATTAATCTTACCATACCTACCTTTTTGCTGTTGTCAGATATTTCTTTCTCTATTTTGTTATTTTCACACTTTGGTGTCATGTTAAGTGTCTCTTGGAAAAAACAGGTAGATTTGCAGACCTCTGTGTGTTTGTGTTAATCCAATCTAAGAATCTGCTTTACAGCAGGGAACTTAACCCTTCAGATTAATAAGCATTTGTGGATTAATGGCTGCCATGTAATTTTCCTTTTCTTTTAATTTAGATTTTATTTTTATCGA
Organism: Loris lydekkerianus; assembly: GCA_963574355.1. Taxonomy (NCBI): domain Eukaryota; kingdom Metazoa; phylum Chordata; class Mammalia; order Primates; family Lorisidae; genus Loris; species Loris lydekkerianus. Next base: position 29,381 of record CAUYPK010004516.1, read on the forward strand.
AGTTATATAGTATAGAGTTTATGATAACAAATAGTTCTATATGGCTGTTACCATTTCTTTTCTTTTCTTTTCTTTTTTTTTTTTTAAGGTAGCAGTCCCCCAACATTCAACCCTTCCCATTTGCTGCTCCACAGAAGCAAAAACATTTTACTCTCAATTGACTGTCTCGGTATTTAGCTTTATGTCACTCCTACTACCTCTATGCAGAAGAAAGAAAAGTCACTGAACTTAACCAAAAGACAGACACTGTCAGAAGTCTGAGGCTGGGTGAGTCACACATGTACACAGATACACAAGCTCTAATGCTCTTGCCTTCCCATCTGAAATGTTCATCTCCCTTGTCAAACAAAATGTCAAAGCATACAGTTCAATTCTCACTGCCATCTCTCAGAAGAACACAGCTGAATTCAACCAAGCAAGGATAGAAATACCAGCCAAAATGCAAAAGCCTTTATATTATTTCCATAATATTTATATTTTCATAATGTTTCTAACCACTGAGTTGTGGACTCCCTCGGGACATGAAGATGGAAGCAGTTAGCATTCACCAAACGTCTTTCAGGGGAACACTTGCCCTTTGAGACTAGACTATGTGTATATGAACACTGAAGCTTGGGACTCACTGCAACTAAGCTGATAAAGTTTTCAGACCTCAAAGTCTAGATGTCCAAAGACTTGGCACTCGGAATATGGGTTCCCAAGTGCACACAGCACCTTGGGTTACTGAAGGCCTCTAACAGGGGGTTGGTTATTGAAAGATAAGGAGGGTCTGTCAGGGTCAGAAGTATAAGGGTCTTGATGTCATTTATCCCTCAAAGAATTGAAGATACAACATTGATGAATTACAACATCTATATACAAGTCAATAATTATTAGGCTGTAGCTATGGTTTGTAATAGTTCATAGGTGATTACACCCATTTCTTCTCTGAGACATTTTCCCCCGCCAGTTACAGGGACTCTAAGCTAAATTAGATGGAAATACCTAATTGCTTAGGGCGACTACAGTATTTCCTCAGGGACACACCATCTGTCCTCAATGCATAACTAATTCTGAGCCAGTTAGTCCTTGTTGAGCACCCCCTAAGATTTCTGCCTGATGCCTAAAATCCTTCAAACTCCTCCCTCCTTTCCCCTCTCCCATCAAAAGGCAAGGGCAGACTGGATCCGACAAAACTTAAATGATAGATGAGATCTAGAGAAAATGTTTGTGTATCCTTGTTATTTTATTTTTTCTTAAGAATAAAACAGAAGGAACAATGGTGATAGTAGGGAGAAAGAGTGTGTGAGAGCATGAACAAAAGTAAAACGCACAGCGGAAAAGAGCAAAGCAAAATAGGGGAAGGAAAAAAAATAGAGCACTTGTTCACAGGAAAGGAATCTACCGCACCATGTTAATTTACCAATGTTTCGGTGGGAATGGCAATCAAAAAATGTATCTTTCCTCACTGAGAAACATGAGCAAACTCTGGCCCTTGGTTTGTAATTTTTTCCCAAATGTAAAATGAGAAAAAAAACAAGTAAAACTACTTTAACTTGCATATTTTAGTAAAATAATTATATATAATTATTGTTGAAGGGAATCTACAATACATAATCTTGGTGTTTTTATTTAACTCTATTGCACAACAAAATTAAAATGTTGGTTTTTCAGTTGGAGAAAGCACTCAAATCAACAGCCATGTGCTAAACAAAGAGACTCAATTAGAGCACATTATAGACATTATAGTTTGATTTGGGAGTGAATACATCAAACAAAAAAAAAAAAAAAGCAAAGCATACTTGTATCACTTGCTATGAATGAGTGTGTGTATACACAAATGAAAAGCCAGTTCCCACTTGTCTAGCTCCCTACTCCTCCTCAAGTTTAACTATACCCACCATGTTCAGTGCTCTCAAATGTGTATATTAGTCTTGGTTTTCAGAAGAAAAGGCCATTTGTTTTTGCTTTTGCCCATAGAGCTATCTGTATTTCGATGCATATTTAAGGAACTTACATTGTAGAAATGAAACAGGATGCCGGCACTAGGTGTCCTACAACTATAAATACACGCTATTATGTAATCAGTGAGGTTCACACCTAGGAAATCTCGATGGAATGGTTACCCTGAAGCAAGTGAACAAAAATAAGGAGGTTCAGTCCTACTGGTGAAACAGGAAAACACTGGAACAGATCTAAATCCACTCAGTATTTAGCAGAAAGAGAGGAAAGTGAATTCCTGTAAATCCTGGAGAGTGATAAACCCAAATTAAACACTTTATTTCCCAATGGACCCTTAAATGAAGATAAAATTATAATGTTTCTAACCAAAAAAAAGTCCTCACACTTACGTATGTGCGTATCTTTTACATGAATTGGGATTACTGTGAGGTGAGTACTGTAGGGCCACACCCTCTGGTCTCTCCTAAAAGTAATCATTACCAACATCCACACAGAGAAATGAGGCAGTTCTTCAAGCATGAAACCCAAGCAAAGACACTTGGGATCTTGCTGACTTAGACCTGTTTAAAGAAAGGTAAACGTCTGGCTTTGTTCTCCTCTGGCAGCAATACTCAGATGAAGTCTGCCAAATGGAGACAGGCCAAAAGATAAGGACATGAGAAAAATGTCTTTGTAACCCAGACTGAACAGGTTCATGTTGCTCTCTATTCATTATCCTCTAGCTTTTCGTAAAGCTTGATTTAAATGTCCTAGCCTTTCATCAGCTGTTCCACTGGCATTAGGCAAAGACTAGTGTGTCCATACTCGGATCAGAGCCTCAAAGTGGAGAAGAAAGACGGCGGCAGAGCACTAAATTGAACCCTCAACACAAGTTCTGACAATTACATTTGTGAACTCATCCTAGAAAAAGCGCTACACATCTCACTGCTGAGTATCAATCACTATGGTCCCCTTCAAAGTACTCCCCTTGGGAAGCTATTAACCAGTGCCAGCAACTAGCCCACCCTTCAAAGCAACCGTGGAACTGTTTTCTAGAATGGTCATCAAAGCTATTGTTGTATCACCCTTGATATTCTGAATGTCCTCAAAATGTCTTCTTTCAAATTTCCTTTACCTTTGGGTAACGAAAAAAGTAATTGGGGGCCAGATCAGGTGAGTAGGGAGGGTATTCCAATATAGTTAGTTGTTTACTAAAAACTCCCTTGCAGACAGTGCTGTGTGAACTGGTGCATCGTCATGATGCAAGAGCCATGAATTGTTGGCCAAGATTTTCAGTTAAGATGGTCCTATTTCTCTATGGATGTTTACTTGGTCTGCTCTGCTTCTCGTAGTCAGTTGATGATTTTGATGCACAGTTCGAGGAATCTTTGCAATGTTTTTGTCAGTTCCACTCGTTACTGGCCACTGACCTCTCTACATCAGTGATGCTTTCTCTTCCCTCAGAAAACATTTGATCCATTTGCATACTGCCAATTTCTTCATGGCATTATCCTTATAAACTTGTACTAGTATGTCCCTGTTACCACTTCCACTCTTGCCAAGTTGAATAAGAAATTTAATATTGTTTGTTGCTCTAAATTCAAGCTCTCCCATTCTTGTGACAGCACAGAAAAACACACAATAATGAACACCACTCTGCAAGACATCACCACACATCAACACAAACACACCTGTGAGACGCTAATATACAAAGGTTATGAAACTTCACTGAGCTGTTTGCACAGTGCTGCCAGAGTAAGTGCACAGTGGCAAGTTCATGAACTTAATTCATGTAACACCTCATATGTGTTAGACTGAGCCTGAGAACAAGAATCAGCACTGTCAGGTCCAACAAAATCTCTCCCTTACCACTTGGAGATTTTCCCTGCCCTGCCATCTTGGTGTTTGGAGCTCCATTTTTATTAAGGTGGCAGCCGCCTCAGGAAATCTCATCACAGAGAAACTCTTGGGTGCCAGTTACCAGGCTTGCTTATCTGCCCTTGCTACTAGAAAACTCAGATCTGAGTGCTGTGCTCAATCGCTAAAGCTTTCCTCAGCTAAGTTGATGGATAACTGTTCTCTTTCTTTTCCCTTTTTACTTACTGATTCTTATCTTTTATGGTCTTTAGCTTTGTCTTCAGTGAGTTTGTTTTTACTTCAAGCTTTCTAAGTCCTTTTTGGAAAATGTCCAGAATACAAGTCAATCAATAAACTTTTCAAAAACAAAGGTCTTTATAATAAATAAACAAGCTTTTTCTCATACAAAAAGTTACAAGATAGTGTAACCTTGAAGCCATGAATCCTGAAGAAGTTCAGCCCTTAAGTTGGCTAAAAAGGGTAAGTAAGGAAGCCTGGACTATACACCTCAAGAATTCCAGAGAATTCCACAGAATTCCAAAGAAGAAATACAGAGATTGGAGGCAATCAAGTCCACCCTCTCGCCTAATGCGAGAAATTCCTTCTACAATTTCTCAGAAAGTTATCCAGCCTCTGCTTGAATACTCAGTGACAGAGATTACAACTAATTTTACAATGTCCCTTTTCATGGCAGCTACCAGAGACAGAAAGTTCTCCCTTACATTGAGCTGAACTCTGCCTTTCAGTCTACCAATTAATACTAGTTTTTCATTACATAGACATGTATTTCTTCTTCCAAAAGACATTCTTTCACTCATTTAAATATATAACAATTGCCATTTATTGAATACCTACTGGTGCCAGGCTATGTGCTAGGTACTTTATAAACACTACTGTGCACTATCTTCACAGCGATCCCGTAAGGTAGGAATTATTATCCTTTGAAAAGTGAGTCTCAAGAGAGATACATTGATGTAATTCTAATTTCAGACAAATGATGTCAGGGGTTATATACCTACTCCTGTAAACAAAGATTTTATTAAATTTCTGGCAACCAAGTCACATGAATTAAATCTGCCTTCAAAACTGGAAGAAAAACAAGCTTAAGTTTGGATGAATCCAAATGGAAAAAAATAAAGATGGCCTAGAGATATAACTGCACAAGTGATTCACAGAAAAAAACAACACGTGAAACATCTAGCAGGAGGGAAAAATACCCCCAGTGAAATGAGCAGGACTCTGGATCCTCCATTTAAGGTGGCTTTTTAGGCCACTGGAATCCAAAGAGAAAGAAAGAAAGAGAGGGAGAGGAAGGGAGAGAGGGGGAAGGAGAGAGAGGGAGGGAGAGAAGGAGGGAGGGAGAGAATAAAGTGAAGGGGAAATACTAATAGTCATTTCTTTGCCTAAGGTTCTCTCCTATTTCCAACCAAGTTCCAATTTTTTATTTTTGCTGCCTATTGAACAATTTCACTTGGCTACCTTCACCTCAAGCACAACCTGCTCAAGGCAGAATTCATTTATTTCCCCTTAACCTCTCTCTCTCCCACCCATAATCCCTTATGAGTTAAAGGCATTATCCAGGTATAAAAAGCTTGGAGCCATTTTTTTTCATGCAGTCACTCTTAATTTTTGTATCCCCCCTTGTTACAGCTAAGACCCACTGCCAATTCAACATTTACTGAGTGCCTATAATGCACAGGCACTTCGGATGCACTCGAGATACATTAGTGAACAAAACAAAAGGTTACCATTTTCACAAAGCTTACATTTTGGTAGGAAGGAAGGAACAATAAACCTAGTAAATAAATATATATGGTAAGTAAATAAGTAAATACAGTAAGTTAGAAGGTATTAAGTGTTAAAGAAAAATACAGCAGAATGATGACAGGGGGGTTTTTTTGTTTGTTTTTTGAGACAGAATCTCACTATGTTGCCCTCGGTAGAGTGCTGTTGCATCACAGCTCATAGCAACCTTACATTCTTGGGCTTAAGCCTTGCCTTAGCCTCCCAAGGAGCTGGGACTATAGGCACCCACCACAATGTCTGGCTATTTTGTTGTCGTTGTTTAGCAGGCCCGGGCTGGGTTTGAACCAGCTAGCCCCAGTGTATGTGGACGGCGCTGTAACCACTGAGCACAGACGCCAAGCCATGATGACAATTTTTTAAAAGATGGTCAGGGCAAGCAACACTGAGAAAAGGTTGACCTTTGAGCAAAGACTTGCAAGAGGTACAGAAGGAAGCCATCAGGTCTGCAGGGAAGGAGCATGCAGGCAAGAGAATAGCCCAGCAAGGGCCCCATTATAATTCCTCCCATTTCCTTGAAATACCGAAGAGCCATCCTTCCACTCCATTCCCAATGCCATCAAGCTAACTCCAAGAATCTCCCTAAGTGGCTGTCCTGCTTCATTCCTTCTGCAGTACAGTTACACATTCTTTTTCCATGCTAAAACCACCAGCCTGATTTCCAAGGTCCATTATTCTCTGAGCCCATCTTTTACATCGTAAATGTCCACTCCTCTCCTTCAAACTCCTGACACTTAGCATGCTTCTCCACACACGCCATCCTTTCCACCCATTCCAAACCCTATCCCTCACGCAAGGCAGGGAACTCAGGTCCTACCACCTCTGTAACGTAGTCCCAGAGTTGCTGTTGTTGAGTCTGTATCAACCCTATTTCCTCAACATCTTATTTCTTAAAAGCAAGCCTGTCTCTTACTTTTCCTAAACTTCCCATCGTGTTGACCATTACCAAATATTTGCCAAGAATAAATGAGCTATTTCTTCCATAAGCTGAAGCTCTTTGTCAACTTAAAAACTTTTCTTAATCAACTTTGATAAACTGCTGAAATAGAATGAATAAAAGATGGTTTATTATGCTAAAAAAAATTCATGGGATAAGCCAAAATGTTAATGATAGCTGAGGATAACTTTTTTTCCCCCTCTAATTCAAATTTGCAGATATTTTCAGCCCTATGCTTATGTTACTTTTAGAAGCAAGGAATCTGATATGAATACATACAAATTAATACAAATACTAAGTGATTAACTATCATTGGACTCATTAGTGAAATTCAAATTATCTAAAAAAAATGTCAAAGCAGTCTCTGTACTTGCAAAGGAAAAGTCAAACTGTAATTAAAACAAGCTAACGCAAATTCTTGTTTAAAAAAAAAGGAAACTTTTCTGCTGAAGTGACTCTAACAATATCTTTACTGTATATAAAAGCAGCATGATACACATAAACCCACTATAAGTCAGAAGCATTTGTATCGGAAAGAGCACAAACCATGCAGCACTCAAATGCAGGCTCCACCATTCACTAACAGCACCTCAGTTTCCTGGTCTATAAACTGGGAACAAAGAAGCTCTTCTTTCATAGATAAAAACCAGGTTCCTCTTTGAGCAAAATCCTGGCAACTCTGTCTACCCAGGCAGATGGGGTTAATGGTAAGACCCAATCATTTGAGACTTACTGGTTGGACTACTATTACATCTGTTCTATTTGAAGCAGTGTCTTCCATTTATAAATGTATTTATGATTAGAAGATGAAAGACAAAATAAAGTTTTGGATGATGTCGAAGAGAGCTGAAAAGAATCTTAGGTTATAGCCAATGTCATCAAGGCTACCTTCTGAGCTCTAGTCACCTGGAACTGGGAACAAAGGAACTTCCAAAGAATTGTCTGGAAATTAACCAGCAAATATGTAAGAAGATTCTGTACTACAACTACCACCCAGGGCTGGTTATGAGAATTAAAGGAACAAAGCAGGTAAAATGCCTGACACAGTCTTATATTCCTTCAGGAAATATCAAAGCAATCTATGCATATATCCTTTAAGTCACAATTTTTTTAAAAGTCAGAAATCATTCTTTATCATGTATACTGCTCTCAGGCTGCAAAGTAAAGGAGCAGCTTTACAAAAGGCCAGATCTGAGCTATAAAACTGGAGCCATAAAACCAACCAGACTTACTCCACTAGAGTTTGAGAAAGTGATATCTAAGGCAAAAAACGCAACCTTCTTTATACGGAAGAAGGATAGCCATGAAAAACCACCTGCATTATTTGGGCTGAAAGCAAACCAAACAGGTAAAATTGAATCTAACTTAGAGTAGCAGGAAATTTTAACGTTTATGGAGACTGCTTGGATTTGACACTGAGTAAATTCAGTTAAGAAAGGCATTAAATATTATCCTAACTATTGGAGTTAGGATATATCAAGACAGACCATAAATTTTGAGAAGACTCCAAAAGTGTCCTTGAGCCAGCTCTTCAGCAGAAAGCATAAAAATCCCTGAGAAACGTGCCAGCATCTGCCCTCAATTCCAGAAGCAGGAAGCAGAGATGTGGCCCAATCACATGATATCAAACCACAGTCCATCTGTTCAGAGAACTCTGCATTATGTAAGCCACCACCAAGAAGATCAGCAAAAGGCATGTGGTCTGTCAACATTTGTAGGGGGCTCTGTGGTTTGAAGAGACATATGCTCATGATAAAAGGGTCATCCTTAGGATAACAGCATTTTCAAGACTCTATTACACATGATATTTGATGCAATCAATACAATGACATACAAGAATGGTGTTGAATCTAGACAGCTGTTTCAACTAGGCCTAGAACCTTTGAAGAGGGGTTTTCCCACATGGGCAGCCTGCCTGATAGTAACAAGATTTATCCTCCTTTTTAATCTCAACAACAAAGTAGTTTTAAAATTCTAAACATAAACCAGGCCTTTAAATTACACCCCAATTCAATTAAACCTTACCTACCTGAAGACCATCTTCCAAACTACTATAAGACTACTTTTCTCAATCAGTAAGTATTATACCAGGTCCTTCTATCAGTAATAAAAAAGACACTGATCTTTCCCTTGAAGACTTTTGACCTATAATCATTCCCCCTCCCCTCCACCTTCAGAATTCACTTTTCATAAATTGTGGAAGTTCAAAACCAACCTCACTTAGGTAAGTTACTCTATTAACCCTGTTCCTTCCCCACCAAGTCCTTCACATTCTAAACCACTGTACAGCATACAACATTTGGAATCAGAAAATCAAAGTTCTTGCCTCTGTTCTGTCCCTGTGCAACACCAAGCAATTCACCTAATCTGAGTTACGCTATTCCATCTGTGAACTGAAATTGACGGCATACTTGTTATTCTCACTGTTTGAATACCTGGGGGGCACCCATGATGCTATTCTCCCTCACTCATCCCATTTAGATTACCTTTCTGCTTTAGTTCTAGTCACATATTAAAGAGTTTTTACAATTAAGGGGGGGGGGGGTAAGAGGTTAATACATCCAAATTCCACAGTACAGAATAAGGAACCTAACTTTTGCTGAATAAAAGCTTCAATTCCTGCCCTTGAGAAGGCTGCAGGACAATTGGGGACCCAACTTAACGGGGAACTTTAACATTCATCAATCCCCTCTCCGCCCATCTGAATTCTAGGCACCCCCACCTTTCAGGCTACACTAATCATTTTCCTTTTTGAATACTAATAAGCCTCTACAGGGATGACATTAAAAATACTTCATGACTGGCACTACAAAGGTAACAACCTTCATCATCAGAAATCTGTCAGAAAGGATTTTTAACCAAAATACATGTTGCCCAGTGGAAACTGTTATTTGATTACCAGCTCTACTTAGCACTAATAATACATATACAAACTCATATACAACTTTCTCATCTGATCTTCACAATCTCACAAATTAGGCAAAGTAGGCATCACACCTGTTTTCTGCATAATTGGAGGTGAAGTTGAGATTAATAACTGATTGCTTTCACCACACCACACAACTTTTCCCAATTATATACACAGAATTGTAAATTGATACTGCATAAACAGAATTCACATGTAACAGTACACATACTAAAGGAATGCTTAATCAAATAGACTTCATTTATTCAACAAGCATTTACATGCACCAGAATGTACAACACAGTGCTAGGTTCCGAGACCATACCATGAAGGAAAGAAACTGACCGCTGGGACCTATTATATATCTGAATGTAGTTAAGTAGCAGTGCAAGGTTATAGAAATGGACAATACAAATTGTAAGTGCTGTACGCTTCAGGGAGACAGAGAATTCAAGAACTAAAGTGGCATAGGAAGTCAGGACTGAGAATTTTTCTCTCCATACCTCCCAAAAGGGGGAAAATTAAATATGTAGTGAAAAGGCTGAATAGTCAGGAGTCAAAAACCTAAATTACTGGAATTGAGGATTTGCAGTAGTGTGAAATGGCATTTCTGGTTGGATACTCAGAGATGGCCCTAACCATAAACCTCAAATGTTGCTTGAGTGATGAACACAAATGGGAAAGTATGCAAAACTTTATGGAGATGGTGGAGGAGGATAAGCTCAGCAGTAACCCACAGAAAAGCTCAGATGAGAGAAACATTAGAAAGCAACTAGACTGGGGGATGACAGGCAGGTCTGAGCTGAAAGCTGCAAACTAAGAAAGGAGGAAACATTCAAGACACATTAATATAAAGAGTTGGGTTTTTAGGCATATTTTCAAAGGAAAGAAGCTACAAAGTGGCAGAAAGGAAGCAAAGCATTCTCACATGGAATATACATGTAGACAGAGTGGCACTAAACTGTGTACTAGGGACAAGGACCCAATTTCTGCATAAAAATCTATGTTGGAGAGAACAGAAGTCGGGCAGAGAACTATAAAACTGATACCCTGACAATAACAAACAACTCCAAGCCTTTAAAAGAAAGCTAAATTATGGGGGGAGGAGGGTATTTGCGCTTTTTCAGAATGTATGAAAACAATGGACTGAAACATCGTCACAACCAATAAGGCAGCCAGACAAGCTGAGGCAATGTGGGCTTAGAGTAATAAGCACCTGGTCCAGCTATGTACTGAGGGCCTGCCCAGGGAGACACTGAACTCCAGGCCATGGGCTGAGTGAACAAGGTTCTGTATATCCAACTAAGTCCACTACTGTTGCTTGAATACAAGAACACTTCTTGTGCTACCCTAGGCAGAAAAGAACTATGTTATCCAAATTAATAGTGATGCAGAAATGTTTCTTGTGTTTGATACATAACTATACTGATTCTGAGCCTGTCCAGTTCTTGCCTCCCTCCTCAGGCCAGTATCAAAAGTCCATTGTTTCCTCTACTGCAGGCCTATCCAGAAGAACCCGGAAAAGCGCTGGGAGTCAGAATGAAGCCAACCTGATGTTCAGAGAGCCCTAAGGGCAAATCCTAACTTCAGCCCTTAATGACTGAGTACTTAACTTCTCTGTAGCTCAGTTTTCACATCTGTAAGATGGGACAGATGCCACCAGCTCTGAAGGGTTAGCTGCGGGGATTAAACAGTGTTCTTTGGTGTACTTCACGCCTGTCACAGGAAGCTCTTAATAGACAACAGCTACAGGACTAATAGTAATTGACGCCCTCAGTCTTGAGTTTTTAAAATTCTTTTTCCACATTTATTGTCCAATTTCAGAAACAGAAATGCACTTTCACTGTATTTTAGTTGCTAATACTAAGGCTCTTTTAGTTCCTAGTAATTTAGTTTGGCTGCTAATAAGGTTTTCGCTCCACCTTTAACTGAGGTAGATGACAACCACCTACCCTCAGCCTGATTTAATAGTTTGGAAAACCCAACAACGTTTTCCCTTGAAAATCAGCTACACAAATGCCGGATTGAAAACACTGTCACTCAAGAAAAGGAACACAAGCGATGTTCCTTCGAGGAAATAAAAGCGTTCGATCAATTTCTAAGAGTCATTCCCCCAAATCCCGCACCCCGCAGAGTGAGCAAACGTTCAAGTTCCTACTAAGAAAACAATCCACAGCCTTCTGGTTACTGGATTCACTTCAACACTTCCAGACGCAGAGAGAAGAAACATTCCGCGCGTCTTGCTGCTTTCTTCACACACACACAAAGCTCCGAAGCTCCCTTCCAAAGCCGCCCGTTCCGCAGGGTCGGGGCCGGGGCCCAAGTCCGGGCAGCCTGCTGACCCGGGGGGTCAGAGCCACACGTCGCCCCCTCCCACCGCTCCCGCCACCCCCGGAGGCTCCGCGCCCTCGTCCCGCCCGGGAAGCTGCCCGCGACCCCGACCCCGCCCCGCCGGCCTCGGGCTCCGACGCTCCGGGGCGCGGGTGGCCAGGACAAGGCCACGCCGGGCCACCGGGCACAGAGGCAGCCCCCGGCCTGCCAGCCCCAGCCGCTGGGCCGACTGACCCTCGCCCACTCACACCCCAGACGGCAGCCCCAGACCTCGGGCGACTCCGCCACCGGGGAGCTGGGCGCGGGGCAGCCTCGGGCTGCCGGGCACGTCCACCCGCGCGCGGACACACGCCCCCGCCCCGCCGGCGCCCCCCGCCCCAGGCTCCCGCGGCGGCCGCCCAGCCGCGCGGGGCCACGGAAGCCCAGCCCGGGCCCCGGCGCCGCCACCTGCGCCCCCGGCCCCGCGCCATGTTTGAGAAAGAGCAGGAGCGAGCCAGAGGCCCGGCCCGCGCGCCCCGCCGTCGCCGCCCGCCCGCCCGCCCGCCCGCCGTCGCTCACCCTGCGCCTCCGGGAGCAGCGTCCCCGCCGCGGCCAGCACGAGGAGGAGCAGGCGGGGACGCGGAGCAGCAGCCGCCACCTCCATGGTCCCGCCGCCACCACCCGTGGCCCGGCCCGGCCCGGCCGCCGCCTCGCCCCAGCAAGCCTCGCCTCGCCCCACCTCCCCCGCCGCCGCCGCGGCCTCGCTCCGGCCCTTTGTAACCGCTCCGGGGACGCGCGGCCATTGGCTGCCGGGCTCCCGCCGGCCCCGCCTCCCCGCCGGCTGCGAGCGGCCGAGCGGGACCCCGCCGAGAGCCCCGCCTGCCGGCCCGCCGGGCAGCCAATCCGCAGCCGCGGGCGCCGCCGCGGGCCACGCCCCCACACCCTGGGGCCGCGCCTCCAGACTCCTGCCCCGGGCCGGGAAGCTCCGGGCTCCCGGAGGCCCGGAGGGGCAGGGGCGGGCTGGCCCCGGAGCTGCAGAGCCTCTGCCCCGAGGGCGGGGCTGAGCCAAGGGTGTGTCCGTGTGAGTCGCTTTCGGAAAAAGGCTGTGGCCGCTGGACGCTCTTCTAGCCTCTTCTAGGCACCAAAATGCGGTACTGCCCCAAGCCCACGTTGACCGCCACTCGCCCCTCCGCGCCGGCGGTCTCCCGTGCTCACCACCCAGATCCGCAGTATCGTCAGGCCCCCGAGTCCACTTCAACTTCCCTCCCAGATCCACACCTCAACTTTCAACATCCACTGTCAAGATCCTGCCTCAGAGCCCTTCTCAGGCGACTCAGTCTCGGGTTTCCTCCTGCTCTCAGCGTCCAGTCCCGAACTCCAGGCCCAGAAAGTCCTCAGATCCCAGCCTCGGACCCCAAGTCCTGCGCTCAGACCAGCCCGGCACGGAGCAGAACCGGCATGCAAGCCACTCTCTCCTCCTCCCCTCTCCCCATCCTGGCTGGAAAGGGAGGGTCCCCATTCCCACCCCTCCAAGGACAGGGGTTCCCTTTCAGAGCACTCAGCTCCCTCGGGCGGAGGGAGAGCAGTCCTCAGTACTTCGAACTGTCTCTGACACGCCTGTGCCATAATTCCCAGGTGTCACTGAAAACCCAAATAAACTTAACTACGTTTTCATTCTGAACTCCTAATTTACTGTGAGAAGCTCCACCCACCTTCCCTCTGCGACGCCAAAATGAGCTCCAGATTTGTAATTCTTCCTGTCAGACTAGTCCTTTCTTCAGACACAAACACAGCCAAGGAGGCTGTTCCGCAGAAGAAAACACTTTTTCCGCAGACCCTTTTAAGGAGAAAATTTTATTTTCTGTGTGATTTGAACTTGGAGTTAAATGAACTTTGATAGCAGCAATCTAAACCCGCCTCTTGTATTAATTTATGAATTAATTAGACATTTTCCCCACCTGTGAGGACCTCCTTCCAGGAGCTGTAAAAGGGGAAGGGCAAGGGCAGGGGTGTCTGAGCGGTGCTCTGTCACCTTAAGACTAGGACACTAGTGCAACAAGTGCAGCAGGCTGAGAGGCCTGCAGCTTGCTCTCTGGGGGCAGCAGCACCACCGGCAGCAAGCTCTTCTCTTGCTCAGGTCCCCCGAGTCCAGAGGGCCTGCTTCGGGCAGCCTCCAGGCCCAATGGGCCCTCTCAGTTCCCCTTGTTCAATGCAGACTTAGTGGGCCTTGGGATGCCAGAGGTCTCTCTATTTTGCCTTTTTTCTGCTCTATGCCCAGTGTCTTGCAGAAGAGCTAGTGAGATTTTTATGGTATGAATGAATGAATGAATGATTCATCTCAGAAAGTGTTTTGCTCTGGCTATTAGCTTCATTTCTAAAATGTAAATAATAACAGCACCTGTCCCATTTATAAATAAAAGGGATTGAATCACATGTCTCCTAAATGACGTAATGTGTCTGGTACAGTGTCTGGAACATAGTAAATATTTATTTAATGGCATTTCCTTTCCATCCTTCTACCTCTGTATGATTCTAATCAGCATTTGTGTTCATGTTCTGTATCTGTATCTTTGCCTTACTGAGCCTAGGTTAATCAGAGTTAGGATATCTTCTAGGACATGCCTCCAGTCCTTAACATCCTTAACATTTTCCATGGAACTGAGTGTATTCAATAGGAAATGAGGAACAACGAAGGAACAACAGACTATTTTTGAATTTTATCTTCCTGATATTTGAAGGAAATTTCCATGAGCCACAGATCCATAAATAAACTACGTTAGAAGGGAACAATAAGTTACAAGTTCAAAATTATAGTTCCCAACCTTTAAAGTACGTCCAAATTACTTGGGGAGATTTTAACAATGCAGATTCTTGGGTCTTGGTCCTTAGAAAGTCTGTTTCAGGTCTAGGAATCTGCCTTTGTAATAAACACCCCAGGAGATTCTACTTCAGGTGGCACTAGGCCGACTTCAAAAGATAATGGTTTAGACACTGGTTCACTTAAAATTCAGTACATAAAAATGCATGAGCTTTTTTGCCTTTTGAGAAAGGATGGGCAGCGGAAAGAAGCCTCCGGCTTTGGAGGCCTACAGAGCCTGGTTGGACCTCCCACTCTGTCACTCACTGGATGTGGGTCTGTGAACGTTACTTGATCTCTCTGGGAATTAGGCATCCCAAGTGTAAAGTGGGATAGTGACACATACTCATCTACTCGTTGTGAGGTCTAAGTGAGCAAATACACATAAGGAATCTATCATAAATGTTAATTCCCTGCACATTCTCTAAAGGTTCTCAAAAAAGCTTGTTGGTTGTTTATTCCAAAGTTTTGACTTAAGGGGGAAGAAGCTGAGAATCAGTCCCCTAACAAGTCAGCTGCAGACCTAGAAGACTCTCTCCCATATCTTGTACCTTGCATAATGCTACCTCTCAATGTTTATGCCAGGATGTTGTTTGTTTTTCCTTTTGAATTTTTCCCTTAAGTAGGATGTTTTTACCAAAATAAAGAGCAGTAACTGCTGGTTGCCTAAGTTGTATACATTCCTACAATCACTTTATAACAGAATCATGATTTTCTTTGGGAAAGTGGTTCACCTAGGAAAAAAGTATACCAATTTCCCAGGCTCCTTGCACTGAGGTATGGCCATGTGACAGAATTATGGCCAGTAAAATGTAAGCAGAAGTATATTTCCCACAAGGTGGAGCTTGTAGGAAAATAATGTTTCCCCACAAAAGAGAAAGACCGATTACATTTTCTCTTTCCTTCTGCCTGGAACATAGTTGCAATGCCTGGAAGAACAGCAGCTACATTGTAAACATAAGAGTGACAGTTCAAATTAGGGGTAGCAAAGAGAAAAATGCAGACTCTGAGTTCTTGATAAATTTCTTGAGTGACTTTGCCAGCTCTAAAAGGCTTATTTATTTCTTATTATATGAGAAAAACAAACCCCTTCTTCTAACTTTACAACACTTCAGATCTAGTCTTTCGTCCATCCTATTTATGGTTCATATTTTATTTCTCTCTTATTTTTTAACCTACAAGATATTATTGACTTATACCACTATTAATGATTGCTAACTCGTAGTGCTCCTAACTGAATAACAAACCACCTCAAAATTTAGTGGCTTAGAATAATCACCATGTGTTATTTTTCACGAGACTGTGGGTAAGCTGAACAGTTCTTCTGGTGTGGTTAATTTAAGCTGATTTCAGCTGAGTTTGCATAGTTTTCTGTTAAGTGACTCTTAAGTGACAGATAAACTGAGGGTTGAACGGGCCTGTAATAATCTCAGCCAGCTCTTCCATGTGATTTTGCATCCTCCAGCAGGCTAGCCTGGGCCTGTTAACATGACAGTTCAGAGGTCCAAAAATAACAAAAGTGGGAAGGACCACTCAAGACTTTAGATTTAGGTTTAGGTTTAGAACTGATGCAAAATCATTTCTGCTACATCCCATTGACTTGAGCAAAGGGTGGGAAAATACACTCTATCTTTCGATAAAAAGAACTGCAAATTCACATAGCAAAGAGGCATGGATATCATAAGTGTATTGATTTTTACGAACACTTTTTACTAATATCTCTGATCCTTATTTCCTTTTACCTGTTAGACTTTTTTTTTTTTTTTTTTTAATTATTACTTACTTATTTAAGAGATGGGGGCCTCACTATGTTGTCCAGGCTGGTCTTGAACTTTTGGCCTCAAATGATCCTCATACCTCAACCTCTGGAGTCAGTTGGGATCACAGGCATGTGCCCCCATGCCCAGCTTTCTATCTCAGATCACTTTCATTCTGCCTGAAGTATTAATAAGTCTTTTCAAATTTTTTTAAGGAAGAATCATGACAATCTTAGTTTTTGTTTGAGTGAAAATGCTTTTATTTAATCCTCATTTTTGAACAGTGTTCTTACTGGACAGAGAATTCTAGGTCGAAAATTATTTTCTCTCAATAACTGAAGATACTGTTTCACTTTATCTGCCTTCCAGATAATAGTCTAATGGTTTCTCCTTTGTAGGAAATCTGTTTTCTCTGGCTGCTTTCTTTTTTAAAAATAGACTATTTTTTAGAACAGTTTTAGGCTCGCAGCAAACTGAGTTGGAATTACACAGAGTTCTCCTATAGTCCTGTTCCCACTCATACACACCTACTTGGTGCATTGGAGCAATCCATGAACCTACACCAACACCAAGTCCAGAGTTTACATTTAGGTTTGTTCTTGATGCTACACATTCTGTGGATTTTGACAAACATACGATGACATGAATCCACCATAATAGTATCATATAGGATATTTTCATTGCCATAACTTCAGTAACAAAGATATTTTCCTATACGTTTTTCTAGCTGTTTTATGGTTTTAACTTTTATCATTAAGTCTTTTAAGTTATCTTGAATTAATTCTTATCTAAAACATAAGTTATGAATCATGGTTGAGTTTTTTCTATTCTGACATCCTTTTGACCCAGCATAATTTATTGAAAAGATTTTCCTTTTCCCATTGAACTACATTAGTTTCTTTGCCAAAAATAATTTCGGCGCCCATAGCTCAGTGGTTAGGGTGCCAGCCACATACCCTGCGCTGGTGGGTTCAAACCCAGCCAGGGCCTGCTAAACAACAATGACAACTGCAACAAAAAAAACAGCCAGGCATTATGACGGGCCCATGTAGTCCCAGCTACTTGAGAGGCTGAGGCAAGAGAATTGCTTAAGCCCAAGAGTTAGAGGTTTCAGTGAGCTGGGACTCCACGACACTCTACCCAGGGTGACATAGTGAGACTCTGTCTCCAAAAAACAAAAACCATTTTTACATTTGTGGGTCTATTTATTTGTCTGTCTGAATGCCAATAACACTCTCTTGATTTCTCTATGGTAAATCTTAAAATCAGGTAGAATAAGTCTTCCAACTTGGTTCTGCTTCTTCAACACTGTTCTGCCAATTCTAAGATATTTATAGCTTCAAGTAAATTTTAGTGATAGTTTGTCAATAGCTACAAAAAAAATCTTGCTGGGATTTTTTTAGAATTGCATGGAGCTATAAATCAATTTGGCGAAAATCGATGCCATTACCATATTCAGTCCTCTCTTCTACGAACATGGTATATTTCTTCATCTACTCAGGTCTTTAATTTCTCTCAGTGATGTTTTGTAGTTTTTATTGGTAGGAATCTTCCATAACATTTGTTAAATTTATTTCTAAGTAATTTTTATTGAGGGTTTGCATCTATTTTTGCCACCTGGACAACTACTAGTCTTCGATTACTCGAAATTAAGTTATTGGCCTAAGTTTTTTGATTTGTTTATTATTTGGACTACACACATAATATGAATTTAGGCTTTAAACAACATGAGAGACAGACATATTGTTGTTCCAAATTCTCAGTGATAGCACTATTTTTCTTTTTTTGTTCAACATCTAGGTTCTTGTGATCTCCTGGTGATTGATGGGGCTAATAGCCATTTCTAGTTCACTCTTCACAGGGGGTGTAGTTCTTTTGGGATCTCATCTTTATGAGGGAAAATTTTCAAGGGCCTTGGATGACCCCTGATCTTTGCTTCTCCATTCCCAGTGCCCTGTGAGACCAGACATCAGAGGCTTAAATTCAATGATTCAATAAATACCCTCGGAGCAGCAACCAGTTGCAGTACTCCCAAGTTTTCCCTTTCATTTAGTATTTTGGCCTGAGAATCTCTCACTTTCTTGCCAGCTCATAAATGCATTCAGGAAGATATAGTTTCCTAGCAGCCTTAGGGTTTCTCCAAGGAGGTTCAACCAACCAATTATCAAGAACAATACTACTACCTATCTCCATTTTACAGAAATCATTATCAGAGTCTCTGTGTAGCATAGCACAATTATAACTGGCACAGGTATTAAAAAGGATTGAAACAAAAGCTATTTTGCCAACACAGTACAAGAGAAATTCCGCTTCTGGCATTGTCTCTGCAGCTCCTCTAACATCAAAAATATGTTCACAGGCTGTCTGTCCTCACCCCCATCTTCCAAGCTGGCTTCCCCAAATGCTTGGGTTACTTTAGGAAAATGTTCTGTTTTATTTTGTTTTGTGTTTTGTATTGTTTTGTTTTCACTTAGACTTTTGTCATCAATGCCTAAACTTCAAACACACTGTGTATAAAGAATTTGACCTATGGATAATTACTTTTTTGGTTTTGGGGAGTTTATTTCTTAATTTATGATTAATTTTATAACTGTCCCATAGCTATTAGAAAACAGAAGTGGACTGTGCTTTTTGTGTACATGAATTTGTGTGTGAGTGCGAGTGTGTATACATATTTAATTTGTGCAAATATGTATGTGTGTGTGTATTTAATCCTCGTAGTTAATCCTTGCGTTATTTTTTGGCTGCTTGATCTGCCAAAGACAGGCAAAAGTGCATTAAGCTCTCTATACCCCCCACTGCTTTATCTGTTTCCCTGGAGACACATCCTGTGGCCTTCTCCACCCTTCCTACCTCCTCAGAGAGCTAAAATGGGATTCAGACTTTCTGGCCCCTCTGAGTTAGGGGCTGGGGGCTGGCAGGCTTGCACATGTTCCCTGTGTCCCTGAGAGGCAGTCCCACAGCTGCAGTCTGTGCCTGTTTGCAGCAGTTCTTGGCACCAGTCCTGCCCTCAGGTACCTGGACATCAAGCAGTCTCAGCGTTCCCTCCCTGGGACACAGCCTCCCCTAGGCCTCTGCTAGTGTCCACACTTAGGCTGCTGCTTTGTTTGGTCCCTTGTGCTGCCCATAATTCCTCCACGTCTGGCCCAACCTCCCTCTTACTTTCCTCACTTCCAAGACTGGAATCTCAGGCCCAAACTGGGCCCAGCTGGTGAGTTTTGTTCCACGGAGACCAACCGCTCTAATGCAGTTGACTGTGCCTTTCAAGTACCTGCTGCTCCCTCTCTGTTCACACATCTTGCTTCCCTGGTAGAGCCTCTAGGGTTGACTGCCTGCATGTCATCTGTCACTGTGCCCTTGATTACCACCTGCCTGACCAGCACATTGCCTCACACTCTTCCTCCCTGTGGGTCTGCACTATACAGTTACCTTGTTTCATGGAGAGCCTGGCTTTCTCACTGGTCAGTCAGGAAAATTCCCTTGTCAAGATAAATTGAGGGTTTTCAATAGGTTGTCACTACCCCTTCCCTTTGGCTCAAATTTCCTTTTCATCACTTGTTTTGAAGAGGTGCAAAGAAGGGGGAGGGAGAAGGCCATAGAAGACGCAGGCCATGGCTCAGCGCCTATGGCTCAAGCGGCTGAGGCGCCAGCCACATACAACTGAGCTGGCAGGTTCGAATCCAGCCCAGGCCCACCAAACAACAATGACAGCTGCAACCAAAAAATAGCTGGGCGTTGTGGCAGGCACCTGCAGTCCCAGCTACTTGGGAGGCAGAGGCAGGAGAATCACTTGAGCCTAGGATTTGGAGGTTGCTATGACCTGTGATGCCATGGCACTCTACACAGGGTGACAGCTTGAGGCTCTGTCTCAAAAAAAAGAAGATGCAGGCCATGCCCATGTGGCCTCTTTGTAGGAGACCCACACAAGTTTAATTGTACAAACATACACACACACACAAAGTCACTTGTATTTGTACAATTCTACATCCAAACAACATCCGTGTTCACATGTGATGAAAGAACTCAACAGAAGCACAGCAGAACGCCACAGGTAGCTCACTACAACTATCAGACAACTCAAACAGTCAAAAATAAACAAGGAGAATGACCCTGGTTAAGTATGCACAAACACACACTCTCATGCACAAATTCATGCACACAGTGAGAAGAATCTCCTTCTGTTTTCTGGTATTCATATTAATTTGATAATAAAGAAAGAAAACCTCAAGAAATCACTCTGAAACAGAGGCAGGGAGAGCAAATCCTCTGTCCTCAGCATATGTAAAGGTGGACATTCATAACAAAAGTTCCAGTCAAAAGAAAACAAAACATTCAGAGACACTAAAAAAATGCCATGCGGTAATCCAAGCATTTGTAGAAATAACTTGACAGGAGGAGGAGAGCGAGCCCGAGAGCATGTTCTCAAACGTAGAGAAGTGGAGATAACATCCGAAGGTGAATTTCTCTTGTCCTGTAGTTCCAAGTCACTTTTGCCTGAACAGCTGTACCGGTTAAGACTGTATTCTGCTGCAAAAAATCCTGCCAGTGACATCCTGACAGTCCAGTATCAGGAGAGCACTTCAAAGCCAGCAGGTTATAAAATCAGCACATTGAACCTCATAAATGCTTCAATGTATACAGTTAGGATTTAATAAAAACAAAAATAGGAAAACCAAAAAAAAAAAAAAGCCAGTGAGTTCTCCACCTCTCCCAGGGCAGCCTCTGCCATCAGGCAGGCACCAGGTTTGCACAAATCCTTCCTACCGAATGGTAAGGGAAGAGGATCCCATCTTTATCTCAATATAGTGCCCTGGCCACAAGGAGCCGCTAAGAACGTTGTGGGCCAAAGAGGGATGCCAACTGTCTCCTGCCGTTCTTCTGCGGAGGACACAGGAGATCCTAGTAAGCAGAGACGATGCATCTGCAGTTCCCAGGACGAACCTCAGCAAGCTTGAATTCTCTGCCCTTTAGTTTACGTGCCCAGTTCCATCTGAATAGCTTCCTTTTTACACCAAATCAACAGAGTTTTGCTGCAATGGTGGCCCCAGCCAGTGTGAAAGTTCCCAGTGGACACGGATGAAGTTCCCCTGAGCACTCCCCTGAGTGCCAAGTGGGGTGTTAAGGCCGGAGTCAAACTCCACACCAAGGACAGGAGCTTAAATTTGATTTTATCAAACAAGGGTTTGTTCTGAGCTTTGACGCAAGACACCTGACTTCTAGTGTGGTCTCTGATGCTAACTAGCTGTGTGACTGTTCTCCAGACCTGTCTCCTATGTGTAGAAGGTATGGAGAGAGGTTTGGGAAGAATGGAGAGAGTTAAAGCTGCTTTCTAATCTGTATTTCCTCCACCAGTCACCAGGGAGGAGGAGCTTTGCTTCCTGAAGCCTCAGACTGGTTAGGATTCTGAAAGTTACAAAAGAAAGGAATCCAATTCAAAAGAGCTTGAGCAAAAACAAAAACAAAAAAAACAAAACACACACACACAAAACAAAAAAGTAAGCTGTGACAAGAATAAGGGCAGATGATGGCATGGCTCTCTCAGACTCTCATTTCCATCCCTCAGCTCAACATTTCTCTTTGCTGGCTTGTTCTTGCCTCCATATAGCTTCTTGCCTGCATTATGGGACAGGAGAAAATGGCCAAGCTGCTTCAGGCTAACCCTAGCTTGGGCAACCCCAACAAAGAGACCTTCTCTGGCCAGACATTCTTAAACAAAACCTGGGGACTGACTGGCCCAGCTGAGGACCAGATGCCCATCTGGGCCAGGGTTTGTCAACAGAGAAGTTATTGGCCTTTTGAGTAGGACAATTCTTTGTTATAGGGCACTGTCCTGGGCATTGCTGATGCTTGGCACCCCTGGCCACTAGTTGCCAGACGTGCTCCCCAATCATTGTGACAACAACAACGAAATTAAAACTGCACCTACATTTCCATCACCAGTGGTGCAGGGTGCAGGACTGCCCTAGCTTGAGAACCACGTCCTTTTATCAGCCTCTGAAGCCAGCAGCTTGGGTCACTTGTGAGTGGCTACACCTCTGTCTTCCTCCCTCTTCTGTGGGGAGGTCAGGACTGAAGTGACACTGTGTTTGGGAACCCTGCCAGACTGATATGGCACAGGTGGTTGAGGAGAGTCATTTCCCAAAGCTACTAACATCAGGTTCCTATTACTGGGGAGGATGCTGGGGAGGATTACTAGGAGGACCAACAGCTGTTGACTGCCCCATCCCAAGGGAAAAGGGTTACCACCCTCCCCACCAGCCGAACCCCCATCCCCAGCCACTGTGCCTCCTACATCCCAGAACTCCAGCTGAAGACTTATGGCATTTGAGGACTCCTGACCTCTTTGTTTTCGGCCCCTCCATGTGCTCCCCAACTATCAGTGCTAGGAGTCAGCTCAGAAATTGCTGGACCAGCCAAGAGAGTGAAGGAAACTTCTGCGACTCATCTTATCCAAGGTAAATGCCATTTTCCACACGTGAGCTCATCAGGAGGCCACATGACATTTCCAGGAAAGAGCAGAGTCCCAGAGCCCCAGCCATCTTCAGATTCTGAGAAAAAGAGAAGGCGGGTTGTTTCTTGAAGAACTCCGGCGTCTACGCAGTGCAGCAACTGGGCTCGGCTGGACTCCGGGAAACATCTCACATGAGCCAAAAGCGATAGGCCAAGATGATTTTTTAGGAAGGATTTCTGAGAGCCTGAGCCCTGAGTGGACAAGCCCTGCACGGGTAGGGCAGGCTATACCAGCATCCGCAGCTCTCCCCAAGTCATCATGCCCAGCCCCAGGGACAGTTCTCAACTCCTCCGTCAGGCCCCCTGAATGCAACCCAAACCCTTTCCTCATTTCCAGTAAGAAAGTTGAGATAATTCTGTACTTTCCAAAGGAATTTAACTATGAAGGTAAGGAAAATGAAAATACCAAAAACCCACCAACCTCATAGAACACGTGTCTGGGCTTCTGGGAGGTTCTGTGCCACACCCTATTTTAGAGTTTTGTTTACAGAAGGCTCCATATTATTCCTGAGATGGTTCCCTTTTCCCAGGTTTCAATAGGAAGCCAGTGTGGGGTCAGGCTCCCTGGCCCTCCTGGGATTAGGCAGGGGATGGCAGATGCCCCTGAAGGGAGCAGAGTATAAAAAGCAGATCTTTCCACTCATCCTTTCTTGCTTCCTCCTCAAACACTCCCAGATCACCTGCTTTCAGCCCAACTCTTCCCCCCACCCCCGGAGCTCACAGTTTATGAGGGAGGCGGCTACAGGCAATTAATCACCTGTCTTGGGGCACTGATACTCCAGGTAGCTGACCACTCCTCCTCCTCTGGTCATAACATTTCATCAAGAGAAACAACAATCTCATTCCCCTCTAAAATCACCAAAAAAGTCATTTCAGTTTTTACGGAAAAGAAAAAGTTCAGTGACACTAGAGGGTTTAGATTTAAACCTTCTCTCAATACGTGGTCTGTGCCACCTCATCCCCTTCCTGGGATGTCCTCTTTCCTTCAGAGAGGGCCTCGGCCCCTTAGCAGTATATCCAGTCACCTCTCTCTACTTCTCCCAGGGCCCAGAGCTTCGTCACAAAAGCCCCGGGAGTCCGGTCCATGAATGTAGACCGGATGGCAGAGAGGCGCTCAAGGGAAGACTGTTGCTATTTGTGTCCACCGAGATGCAGCAGGACAAGGGCAGTGGCGTCTGCTTTCTCTCCGACCACTCTTTCCCTGCCAGTAGAAAGCACTGTCATGTCCCCCTCAGGGTCTGCCCCAGGTCTTCTCCCTGTGGCTTGTGCTTCTCCCTTGAGAGCCTTAAATGTGTCCCCAGTTTGTCCCGACAGGGACATGCTGGTGACTCCCAAATCTGTTTCCCTAGAAATTCAGCCTCCTAAGTGCCCGAGTTTTTTCAGTATGTAAACTATTCATTGAGGAAGCCCAGAGTTTGAGAGAGACCTGTGGTCACCTACAAAGCTTCCTTTAGGGACCAAAACTATGACTTTTATAAGCAGGTTATTGGCAATGACATTTAGAAATTACTCTGTGTCTTTGTTTGTTTGTTTTTTGGTCTTTTCTTCTCCCTCCCCACCTCTCCAGCAAGTTCTGGTCTGGGGTAGGGGTGGGATGAACAGCGAATAGCCTTTTGTGTTTTGGACAAGACTGGGCCTCTCTAAAGCATGTCTTTGTAAGACTTCCAGGCCCATCAAAGGATCTGGTTGGATTACTGGAAGATGGATCCCTGCATTAATTTGGTCATGTGTGCCCCCCACTGTGGCGAGGGAATGACATGTCCAAGTTCGTCTAGGTCTGGGATTACTGCTCATCTTTGAACCAATCATGTAGCAACTGAGCCATTGGTTTACGCCATTCGCAGCCACTCCTAGGGCCTGTCCAAACCACAAGGCTATCTCCCTGAAGGGGAGAGATGGAATAAGTGGCAGGTGAGTAAGAAACCAATGTCCCTGGCAAGGTTCCTCTTGGGCAGTGGCTGGAAAACATTTTTCGAACATGATTTACAGTAAGAAACAGATTTTACACAGTGGCCCAAGGACACACACACACACATGACTAAAACAAAATTTTCACAAAATTAACACTTACTCCTTGCTACCTTGCTACTGAGGACACAGTCTGATATTTTTGTCATCTTGGCTGCTTGTTCTATTTCATGTTTTTTTGTTTGTTTGTTTTTTTGAGACAGTCTCCCTCTGTCACCCTCAGCAACTCAAACTCTTGGGCTCAAGTGATTCTTTTGCCTCAGCCTCCCAAGTAGCTGGGACTACAGGCACCTGCCATTATGTCCGGCTAGTTTCTCTACTTTTAGTAGAGATGGGGGTCTCACTCTTGCTCAGGCTGGTCTCAAATTGCTAAGCTCAAGCAATCCACCAACTTCAGCATCCTGGAGTGCTAGGATTACCTGGCTTTATTTCATGTTTTTTAAAAAATTGTGGCCTGAACGTAGTAAATTAACTTTGCCACTTATTAAGGGCAAAGTTTCATAAACTGCTTGCATTATTGAAGTGTCTTTTAAGACGGGCATACATTCTCCAGGAATTTGAGAGAGAAAGTGGAAAGAAATGAAAGTTAGGTTAATGAAGGGTCAATAAGCATATGGCGTGGAATGGGGGGTTGGAGGTAGAGGATGAGGGGCTGCTTGTCACTAATGACCCAGAATGAAATCCTTGGGGGAAGAGAGCTTTGTTCTCCAAAATGGGACTCCGGTACAAGTAAGGCAGTCACTAAGACTTTCCTCCTGAATAAATCATATTTGTGGCTGCAGAGGATACGGCTAGAACGGCAGCATTGGAAAGCAGTCCAGCTAGGTGCCCAGAGATGTTGTGTTCCATGATTTTTGTTCCCCAGGACCCAACTACGACCTCTGACCAGACTTCTGCAAGCCCTTGGACATGTTGGTAAGGAGGTGGATCCTTCTGGGTCCTGCTAGAGCCAGGCCAGCCTAAGAACCTACTGTGTCTAGGACACCATCTGGGTATGTTGGGGGCTGGTGTGATGATAAGTCATTTACCCTTTTATTTAAAGTGATAGGTGAACAATATGTTTTTTGAGATGCATTGATATAATACAATTCAGAATAGTGGTCAGTGGGTTGAGAGAGAAAAAGACACAGGAAAGAGGCACAGAGGCGCACTGGACAGTGATGATAACATTCTGCTTTCTTATCTAAGTGGTGGACACGTGGCCGGTGTTTCAGTGCTCATCAATATGAAACATACTTATACGCACATATACACATGTCTGTATCTATCAGTATGTAGGACAAAAAATAAGCTGTGGAGCCGATGCTAATGAGCTCACAGACTCAAGTGGAAGGCAGACATAATCACAATTAATATATTACCCATGAGATCATCAGACACAGAAAGAGGTAATTCATTCTGACTTGTTAAATGACCTTGATTAAGTCATTTCATTTCTTGAAGTCTTGTACTTCTGACATAGAGAGAGATACAAATATGAAAATTACATGTGCGTTATGTAGGTATATTATGTGTACTTCATAGGCAAACATATAGGTATATATACATAATAGTAGGTTTATTGTGAGAACCAGCTGATATGTAATCCATGAGAAAATGTCTGACAAACTGTGAAACTGTAAAAAATGTGAGATAATATTATCACATTGGGGATCTTTGCAACTGTCTATTTCTTCTGTGAAGCTGCCATCCCACACAGTTTTGTGCTCAAGTGGCAGTCTGAAGGAAGCAGGTGGGAAGTGACTGCAAACTATTCTTAAGAAATCTAACATATTTTGTGTCTAGCACAATGGGGGCTAGAGATAAAGAAGACACTGGCTATTACTGAAGAGCTTGTGATTGTCAGAACAGGAACTTGGAGAGTAAGAGCCTGTGGGATGGCTAGACTAGGGGGTGTAGGAGCTTGAACCAGTGGGCAATTGTGGGGGGGATGTGCTGAGAGGGGACTACTCGGCTTCACCTCCCCTGGGGCTCTTCCAGTCTGGTTAGCACCTGCGCTACCCTCTCCACACGGGGCCCTGGCAGGCACTCTTCTTCTAGTGCCCTGGCCCAAGCACACACACCAATCTCTTCCCCTAGTTCTTTTCTTTCTTTCTTTCTTTCTTTTTTTTTTTTGAAATAGAGTCTCACTCAGTTTCCCTGGGGTTGAGTGCTGTGATGTCATAGCTGACAGCAATCTCAAAATCTTGGGCTCAAGTGATCCTCCTGCCTCAGCCTCCCAAGTAGCTGGGACTACATGCTCCTGCCACAATGTCCAGCTATTTTTTTTTTTTTTTTTTTTTGGACAGGGTCTCCCTCTTGCTCAGGCTGG
The DNA here is from genome assembly GCA_963574355.1 of Loris lydekkerianus. Classification (NCBI taxonomy): domain Eukaryota; kingdom Metazoa; phylum Chordata; class Mammalia; order Primates; family Lorisidae; genus Loris; species Loris lydekkerianus. The sequence continues at coordinate 56,516 of CAUYPK010004516.1, forward strand.
TCTTGAACTCCTGAGCTCAAGCAATCCACCCACCTCAGCCTCCTAGAGTGCTAGGATTACAGGTGTGAGCCACTACGCCTGGCTCGTCCCCTGATTCTTGTCAGCCCAAGGGTAAGAAGCAGAGGAACACTTTGGTTTCTGATGCTGCCAGAGTAAGTCAGCTCTCTTTCAAGATCACTAGACCCTGTACTTTCCCCTCTGCTATATGGCATGCTTAACAACAGTCCAGATGGCCAGTACAGCTTTGCAGCCTCTTTGCTCAAGGTCCGGCTTTTCCTGTTCTTGCAGGGGTTTATTAGGAACTTATTCTGTAAGATTCTTGGAATTATCAGTTATCAGGTGTTATCTGTTATCAAGTTATCAGGAATAAGGTGATAATTTGCCATTAAGACTGAGGCATCCAGGTTCACGGACCTTGCACACACACTGACTCCTGAGAGTAGGTTCCAAAAGTCTCCCTCTTGGGATAGAATGTGTTCCAGAGACCGGGGAGACTCAATCCCAGGTCGGACTCAGGGGCTTTATCAGTCAGAATCCCGGACGGCATCACCTTCGTGGCTGAATTCAAGTGCCCACTGTTTAAGCCAAGCCAAAGTCCTCTTTGCAGAGATATTTTTGGCATGCAAGAATCGAAATCATTTAGCAATTTCACTTGCAGCACCAGGTTAAAATTTCCCATCAAATGCTTTCAAGGACATTTAGAAGCACATTTGCAGCAGATACGCCATTATTTACTTTATTAAGCATTCTTGAATGACTTCATGGAAAGATCCTTGTACAGCGATTTCAAAGACCTCAGCATCATACTTCACTCTGCCTGTAACTCGCTGGGTCCTTCACATCACTCTGTTCTCTCTGGGCCTCAGTTTCCCTCTCTGTGGCATGAGAGGGCTGGCTGTGATCTCGAGCTCCCCTCTGATTCTGGCATGCTAAGATTCTAAGAGACACTATAGTCAAAGCAAGTCACCACATTTTAGCATAGCCAACTTGTCAGTCACTATGTGATCCCATTTTGTAAACTACAGTATTGTTTCTTTGAAATCTCTCCTTAAAATCATTCCATTTCTCTGACGCAGCAAAGAAGCAAGAGAAAATAATTGCTTTCCAGTGGACTCATGCCCATGAAAACAAACCCAAGTGTACTGCTACTAAAAAGGATCCATCTGCCACACTTCCTATTTATTTGGCTTTGGAGAATTGGACAGAGCAGAATTGAGGAAGGCCTGATACATGACAGGGAGTCATCACCTGAGATGGCTCCTTCTCCAAGAGCCGCCCGGAGCCCAGCAGGCAAAGGTAGGGCCTGCTCGCCTCACTTCCCCTTAGCACACCTCTCCACGAAGAAAGAAGTGATGCTCACTTCCTCGTTACAGTTCCTGTCCACTGAGGTCATTTCTTGTTTAAGTCAAGAAAGAAAACAAACAAAAACAAGCCTCTGAATGTTCACTCTTTCCCTGGGTGTTAAATCTGACTCACTAGAAGAAGATCCACTGTCTCTGCTGGCTTGCCTTCTCTTTCCTTCCCAACAGGGACAACTGTCCCCACCTCTTTCCTTTAGAGATCTGCTCCAACCATGCAATTGATTCCAGTGGGACTGCCAATCAGATCCTCGCTGCCTGATTACGAAGATGATAATGGGGCCTAGCCCTGACTGTCCCCCACCTGCTGAGATTCAGTGAGGAAACTTACAAAAGCAGGGCCAGTCGACCAGGACTTAGGTCCAGTAAAGCAGAGGGAGGACAGGGAAGTCTTCTTTTTTCCTGGGCAGAGCTGAGCTAAATAAGACAAGCCCGGAGCTTCTGGTGGCTGTGCCCCCTGTGCCCTGTCCTTGCTGGGATGAAGCCATCTGAAGTGCAGCACAGAGAACCACTGACGTAGGGAAGGGTTGGGAGAAGGCAGGAGAAAGACATGACCATATCATTTGTTTGTCTGAACACAGTGAGCCTGCTGATGCCAGACCCACCCTTTGTACAAAGGCCAACTGTCCTTTCTTAGTTATGCTAATTTGACTTGGGCTTCTGTATCATAACTAAAGAAGCCTGAATAATACAGAAATTGATACCTGCAAATGAGGACTTGTAAGTAATGGACCTTAAAATGTGGGACTGGTGAGAGCAAGGAAGGTAGTGAGCAGCAGCTTCAAGAGGTCTGAGTTCAAAAGATGTCAGGACATTGGAATGGGTTGGCTATTTATTATTCCCTTTAATAAGGATCTGCTAAAAAGGATGTTTCTGTCGAAACTGAGCTGTTCGAAAGCAGAAGGGAACAGCAGGCAGGTAAAAGAGAGGCTCCTTCCACTTGCAGCAAGATTACAAGAGTGCAGAGAGTTCAGTGGTCTCTTTCCTCAGCTGAAAAAGCAAATTCTGTGATAGGGTGGGTGGGGTCCCTGGAGGAACTGCAGTAAAGAGGAGCCCCTCATCTTGAAACAACAGGCCCAGGGCCCATGTAGACACTCCCCATCAGTGGAGGCTTCAGGGCAGCTGATGCCAGGAAGCTGCTTCCCTGGGGAATGGACACTCCTGGAGGCTCACGGTGAAGAACAGAGTTCCTTCCACCGTGAAACTGGTTTACTGCTGCTCAGTGGAGTCCTCCCAAGTCCCCCAGAGGTAGGACCCATAGGAGGACAGAAAGAACTTGCTCTCTGCTAGCAAAGTGAGTCTTTGCTGTCCCTATCCGGAAAGATATTGGTTATTAGCTGATTGCAACTGGAATAGCATCCCGTTTTCTAAATAGGAATTTTGCAAACATATACAGGTACTCTTTATGATGGACTTTGATGATGTGTTCCAGTAAACCCATCATAAGTTGAAAATAGCTTAAGTTAAAAATGCATCTGATACACTTAACCCACCTCAGCCTAGCCTACCTGAAACGTGCCCAGAACACTTATGTTAGCAGTGTTGGGCAGCCAACTAACACACAGCCTACAAGGCTGAACAATTAAGTTAATGAACTCATCCTAGAAAAAGTGCTACATACCTCACTGCTGAGTATCACTATGGTCACCAGATAGCCAACAGGAGTATTTTATAATAAAGTTCTGAATAGCTCCTGTAGTTTATCGAGTACAGTGCAGTGTGGAATTGGTTCTGTGCCCTGTGGATGCCCTAGTCGCTGCTGTTGCCCAGCACCATGAGAGAGTATAATACCACATATCACTGGCCTGGGCAAAGATCAAGAATCAAAGTCACAGTTTCTACTGAATATGTATCACTCTCACACCATCATAAAGTCTAAGAATCTTGAGTTGGACCATCGTTAGGTCAGGGACTGTCTGCACAGAGTGGTTAAATGCGTCAGTCAGTCGTAGGTGGCAGGAGCAGGGTTTGTCCGGTAAGTTTCTCAGCTATATCCGTGTCCAGCCATTGCTTTTTGTTTATTCAACACATACTTTTAGAGCACGAGTGGCAGATGCTTTTCTAGATTCTGGGGCAATAAAATGAAAAAAACAATAGAATAACCACAAATAATTCTTCCTCTTAGGGAGTCATTCCCATATCAGGGAGTTGGCCAGGCCCAAATCCTAGGAATTTCTCTCATGTCACACAGAACTTTTGCCAAGGATCCCCTGCTAAATTTAACCCAAATTTGCCCACTCCTCACCTCCTCCACTGCTTCAACCAGAGCCCAGACATCAGCATCGCTAATCTAAGTCACTGCTGCATTTTGTTAACTGGTCTGCGTGTCCTTAACATTCCCCCACAGCCCACTTAGCACATGGAGGTCACAGCGGACTTTTCAAAACAATAATCAGCTCATAAACTGTTAAACCTAATAGATCTGAGGAGAGAAAAAAAGTCTAAATAGTTGTGTTTATCTCAACAATACAATGAGTGTTGTTAGCCATAGGAGATGAATATGTGTTTGTGAGACTCTTTTTGTGTACATAGCATTGTTTTTGTTTTTTTCTGACAGTGGAAAGCATCAGAGTGACATGTCCAGTTACAGAATTTGCTGCCTCAAAAAAAAAAAATCAGTTCAAGCATATAAACTGCCTCCAGTAGTTTCTCAGAGCAAGCAGCGTAAACCCTAACCCTAAACCTGTTAGGTCATGTCATCCATAAGATCCCGGTGTCTGCAGCCGCCTTCTAAGCCTCCTCCCGCTCTGCCTCCTCCCCACGTGCTCTCACTCACCTGCTGCCCGCTTCCCCCTGCTGCTCTGCATCTCCAGGCCTTTACATGTGCTGCTTTTTCGTTCTGGACATTCTTCCTCCAGGTTTTTGCGAGCCTGCCCCCTTTCCATTGTTCAAATGCAACAGGATGTTCATGGGACTTTTCCTGTGGGGAATTCCAGCTACACCCCAGAAGTGAGGACAAAGGGGTTCTAAGCATGCCACCTGCTCAATAGAGCCGCCGCCACCTCACCAGATTCCCCTCCCAGAAGGCTTACTAAACAGGGTCAGATCCACCCCTATCAGGCCTCCCTCACCCCTGCTTCCCAGTCTTCATGAGATGACTGGGAGGAGGAAAAAGAGGGGAGTCAAGGCCAGACTCGCCTTATGGGGAGTGCAGTATTTATGATGAAAGGTGACTCCCCTCTCTATGTCAACTACTGGGGAGAGTCCAAAGAATCAGCCATGGCGGGGGGGGGGGGGGGGAAACCCTGAAAGAAGGATAAATTAGTATGCTGTTCCAAAGTTGAATATTATTTTCCAATTTGCCTTGGACTTGTCTTAGTAAGGTTAGAAGTAATTGGCATAATTCAAGGTAATAATAGGGGTAAAGGGGGAGCTTCCTGTACCCCTAAAGTTGCCCTAGAAAGGAAAATTTCTAGTTGGGCTCAGTGGACATTGCAGGAAATAACTGGCCTTGGGCCCACAGGTGTTCCAGAGGACTAGTTCAACATTTAAATGTCCACCACAGGGAGAGTGTCAATGGCCAGTGTTAGCCAGAAAAGCAGTAATGGCCCATCCGGAAAGGACTGCAGCTGTGGCCAGATGAGCAGAGACTCTTGTTGAGTTTCTTCTCCTTGGCCCACCTCAAATATATGGGAAGACCTGAGCCTGGAAAAAGGAAAGGAGGAACATCTCAGACCCCAAACACCCTCCTTTCCCATCTTCGTTTCTAGAGGTCAGGATTCCAGCTCAAGAGTGCTCTGTGTAAGGGCAAGGAAGGCAGAAGAGGTTTAAATGGAGTTTGAGAAAGAAGTCTTAAAGTAGACTGGATTTTAGTGATCAGGAAGTTATGGCATCTCCTTTGCCCTCACCCCTGTCCACCGCTGCCCTTTAGTGGGCTGGGACCCGACCCTGCAGGCTGTGCATCTCACGCTGCTGGGTCAGCTGACGTCTGGCTTTGCAGTCAAAGGCAGGCTCAGGGACGGGAAACCATGAGGAAGGGAGGAATCAAGGTATTCGTCATCCACTGCCTCTGTCTCCAGTGGAGCTCTGACTGTGACTTGTCCTCTTTTATGACTCCTTGCCTTGCCGGGTCCAACCCGTGTTCTCTGATCCCGGCCCCTGGGCTCTGCTCACGCTTCCTCCTCCACTTGCCCCTCTTTTGGTGATACTGGACAGTCTTACTGTTTTCTGTTCAGTTTCTGGGCTTTTCCACCCCTCGTGTAACTAATTGTCTGCATCTAATTCCTTCTGTTTCAAAAACCCCAAGTGCTGTTTGTCTTTGGAATGGACCTTAACTACTATACTTCCCCAGAGGTCTATAAGGATGTGTGTAATTAGGGACAATGCTGGACAGATGGCAGGGGTGGGAGAGCAATGGAAGGAAAGCAAAGCTCCCTGTGTATTCCTTAATCAAGACATCTTCACAAACCAATGACAAACATCTCAACTCAAGCATCATCTTTTCAAGAAGGGTCTCTCCATGTCTGCAAAGGCAGCACACACCTCTTCCAGCTGCAAATAACCCCATCACCTTTGTCTGTCTTCCTTGGGCAATCTTCAGGACCTGAACTGGTCTTCTCTATTTGTTTGTATGTTTATTATCTCTCTCTCCCCACTGGAATATAAGAACCTAGAAGGCAGTTACTCTATCTTTTTCTGCCTTATGTGCTCAATAGATAATTAATAATTGGCTGACCAGCACCAGGACCTGATTAAATGGATTGTGTATCACCCAGAGACCCTTGACTTGCAGCTGGATGTAATAGCTGGATGCCATTTAGGTTGTCAGCAATTAAGGAGGGGGGGAGTGCCTTTTTTGTGTGTGTGAGTGAGAACATTCTTGGAGTTGTTTATATGGAAGAGTGCATGTTGAACGCCTAAAGGGTGGGATATAATAGGCATCTTTTATTTTCACTGACTTGGTTTTTTTTCTATGTAGCATCCTCTTTTCTTTGAGAAACTGTTCCTATCTCACCCATTAAACTGACTACCTAAGAATGAAAAATTTGGGGGGGGAGGGTAAGACTAGTTTTGATACTCTCTTAAATTTCACTTGTGATTAGGAAAATATTCAGATTTTTGTTGCATCAGTTTTAATCATTGTATTTTCATAGTACATTATCCATTATATCCAGATTTTAAAATTCATATTAGTAAATCATATAGAGACCCTTCTCCTTTTTAAATGGCTTCTGTGCCAGTGGTTTATAGCTTTTTTTTTTTTTTTTCTTTTGCAGTTTTGGCTGGGGCCGGGCTTGAACCCACCACTCCTGGTATATGGGGCCAGTGCCCCACTCCTTGAGCCACAGGCGCCGCCCCAGTTTATAGCTTTTTCATCATAATTTTGTAGATGTGCATTTTTCTTTTTTTGCCAGAAGTCTGCTTGGCAGACTTGCCAGAGTATCCTGATTTTTTGTTTGTTTTCAAATAGCCAGTTTTTTAAAAATGTATTGATTTTACTATATTTTGTAAACTTTGGTTAATTCATTTTTGCTTTTTACCTTCACTATTTTTTTTCCCTGATGATAGAAGATCAAAGATGTCAAAATATGTCATATCTACTCTTGCTGCTATGACTGAAGCCAAAAACAATATGGAAACATGTGGAGGATGGGGCCCTGGCTGGGAACTGAAGGTAAGGATGGGGAGAGGCTGGACTGCCGGGGGGGAATGTAGTCGATGCCTCTTGTGTCACCCCGTTAGCTCATTTCTGGCTTTAGCCACAACTGAGATGGGCAGTCTGACTCAGCTCCTGGGCTGGTGTTCCACCCCAAGACTCACGCCTCTCGTCTGCCTCCATTCTGGGCCGGAGCCTTCTCCTAACATCAGAGCATGGTGTTAGGAGACCAAGGGCATCCCTCAACCAACGCACAGTGCTGGCCAGTGAACAAATGCCTCAGTCTCCTGTCCATCAAGTAGCCACTTTGGGCAGATATCCTACACACTTCTTGGGGTCCTGCACTGCTAACAGCAGTGAGTGCTATAACGTGTCTATCCATGGGCTTTTTCTCTTTATACGTGATTCTCTCTAATTTTCTCAGTCTGGTTTCTCTCCGTCACTGGCATCAAGTCCTCACCTCAGACTCTGCTTTGTGGGACACCAAAACACACATCACCGCAGTCTGGGAAATGTTTGAGGTGAACTCAGAGTAGGATCAATGGCAGAACTTCTAAGTCAGCCTCTCTCCTGCTTGTGGGGATGCCTTGAAGAAAGTCACAGTGCATGGATGAACAGAAAATGCCATGCTATTCAAGAGCCAAGTCACTGGAGGCCAGGCAGTCTTGCTGTGGGTGTCTTTAATAAGCACAACACTAATGAGAAAAAGCAACCTTTTTTGAACTATGAGAAAGTACCATGGCATTGATTGGCAGAGACCTGTATCACCTGTGGTGGAGTGGTCTGGGTGATGGGACCACCAGAATATCTCTGACTTCAGCAGAGTTCCCAGAAATGCCAGCTTGCCACTTAACTGCCAATGGGGCATTTGATACCAGGGAAGTGCGCCTGGCCACAGGGGACATGCCTGAATTCCCTTCTCCCAGAAGTTACCCACAGATAAACAGTGACTCGAACTAATTCCTGGGCAAAATAAGCAACCCTGGAATAATATTTCAGGGAAGAATTGTTGAAGAATATTTGAAAAAGAAAAAGATGGCTTTGTGCTAATTTCGCACCTAGGGAATAAACTTGTAATTTAGGTTTTATTTTATTATTATTATTTTTTTTTTTTTTTAACCGGCCCCATTAACATTTTTTTTGTTTACATATATTTATTTATTTATTTATTTTTTTAAAGCAGGAACTCAACTTTATTGTGTCAAGCAGCCACTTATATAGAGCATGAGGAAGGGGTGGGGAAAGGAGGCAGGGGATGAGGTGCGTGACAGGGTTGGGCCAATGGCATGGTACCACGTTGGCTGTATCTAGGTAGAGGCAGTTTCAGGCCGGGCCTTGCTGAGTCGTTCCTATGCGGAAGTAGCTCGATGGATCTACTTCTAGTCAG